>JADRCD010185484.1:0-10634 GCA_019843815.1 Montemys delectorum | reverse complement strand
TTTTTTTTTTTTGTTAAGGGAGGCCAAGCTTAAAGCACAAAGTGAATGCCAACTGAGCACATCTAACTAGACAGGCAGATGGAGGGAAAATATCAACTTTAAAATACTAGAACTGGTATTGAATGAGCCAGTTCAAATATGGGGAGACCTAATCACGGTGAATGGCAAACAAATGCTCACAGACCCACTACCTATTAACACAGCATGCTCCATTTAAAATGAAATTTTTTGTAAGAGTAAATAAAGTACAGAGCTACAATTATAAACTTTCTATGCCTACAATCCATGCAAAAGGCATTTAGTGATAAATTAGAGGGCAAGAGAAGATTATCACATATTAAACTAAGCCTCCATTAATTATATCAAGTCATTTGCCTGGCATTATATGAGCTACCATGAAAAAGTTGAGAAACGACTTTCCACCATCTAAATATTATTAATTTCAAGCACTCATTTTGAAGGGCACATGGCACTCCAACTTTCAGGGAAAAGATGTATTGGCAATCTCTAATTATGCTTAGTAATAAATACTATTTATTATTTGCATGAACATTAAACATTTTGAATGTGCTCCAAGATTATGCTGTCTTATATCCTGTGACTTATATAAGGAATATCAATACAACTTCACTGTTCAATTCTCTTGGCAATGTTCCTGTAGATTATGAAAAGTATAAGCTCTCTAAGCTCTCTTGGGACAAGTGGAGACTCTTTATATCTAAATGTTAACAAAGTATAATAATTGTATTTTCACTACTGGGGCATGGGATAAATATTGAACAGCTATATTTAAGGAAATTCAAGGAACTTTTTATCAATTGCTCAATTAATTCCTAAATTGAGCCAAAGTTTTAGAAGAGGTCAGAATAGGAGACATAAAGGTACATGAAGAACATGCTGGATATTTTCATGGTAATGTAAAGTGCTATGAAGGCTACAAGAAGAGAAAAATAAATCTCAGTAATAACTACTTTGAATCCTGCAGGGTATAGCAATGATTGCTTTGGCAAGATATTGCAACTGGTGAAATAGTGGCACAGATATCATGGGAGTAACCAACTACTTTCTGGTGGGATTTATGGGCCAGTCAACAAGAAGACACTTATGTTTGTCACCAACACTGGGCCAAGAACCTATGACTAGACAGGTCATAGCCCATAGGAGAGAACATTAAAAAATGATTAAAAATAAAAGGTATATATTAAATTTAAAATAGTCATTTCAATGGAGTGTGACAAAGACATAAAACAAATAAAGAATTGTAAGAGAAATAATTGGACAAAGCTCTGAATTTAGATATTACTTTTTATTAGATATTTTCTTTATTTACAAATCATACTATATCTCCTTTCTCAGTTTCCCCTCCAAAAAAAAACCCCCAAAAACAAAAAACTAGAAAACAACAAGAACAAACCCCTGTTCCCTCCCCCCTCCCCTTGTTCACCACCCCACCCTCTCCTGCTTACTGGCCCTGGCATTCCCCTACACTGGGGCATAGGACCTTCACAAGGCCAAAGGCCTCTCCTCCCATTGATGACTGACTTGGCCATCCTCTACTATACAGATGCTGCTGGAGCCATTTGTCCCACCATGGGTACTCTTTGGTTGGTGATTTAGTCCCTGAGAAATCTGAGGGTACTAGTTAGTTCATATTGTTGTTCATCCTAAGGGGCTGCAAACCCTTCAGCTCCTTGGGTCCTTTCTCTAGCGCCTTCATTGGGGACCCTGTACTTAGTTCAATGGATGGCTATGAGCCTCTACTTCTGTATTAGTCTAGTACTGTCAGAGTCTCTCAGCAGACAGCTATATCAGGCTGGATTGTCCTTCCTTCAATCTCTGCTCCATAGTTAGTCTCTGAAACTCCTTCCATGGATATTTTGTTCCCCTTTTTAAGAATGAATGAAATATCCACATTTTCATCTTCTTTCTTCTTGAGTTTCTTGTGGTTTGTAGATTGTACTTTATGTATTCTGATCTTCTGGGTTAAAATCAAATTATCAGAAAGTGCATACCATGTGTGTTCTTTTGTGATTGGGTTACCTCACTCAGGATGATATTCTCCAGATCTATCCATTTCCCTAAGAACTTCATAAATTCATTGTTTTTAATAACTGAGTACTACTCCATTGTGTAGATGTACCACATTTTCTGTATTCATTCGTCTTTTGAGGGACATCTGGGTTGTTTCCAGTTTCTGGCTATTATAAATAAGGCTGCTATAAACATGGTAGAACATGTGTCCTTATTACATGTTGGAGCATCTTCTAGGTATATGCCCAGGTGTGATATAGCTGGGTCCTCAGGTAGTGCTATGTCCAATTCCCGAAGGAGCTGCCAAACTGATTTCCAGAGTGGTTGTACCAGCTTGCAATCCCACCAGCAATGAAGAAGTGTTCGTCTTTTATTAAAAACAATTAACGTGAGTTGAAATTGGACTGGTAATGACAACATATTTAGAATTTGTTCTAATTATGTAATAGGAAAAGACAAATGAATTTATCTCTTCTGTGATTAAGAAAGAACTACCAATGGAAAGAAAAACTGAAAAAAACTAATGTTCCCCTAGACCATAAGAAGTAATCTTGCATGTCAGAAAATTAAGAAACTTGCAAATTAGGCAGAGACTATTAGACCATTTAGCAATTGTCATTTCACAATGCTGAGTAAAAATGTAGTATAGATATAAATTATATTATAACACTATACTATATATTAATAAATAGTATGTAAATATATATAAATGCTTACATATGATACATATATAAAGAATGGAGAAAATTTAAAAACTGAAAACAATAGTATTCATTTTCTAAAGAGTATATATTTCCTCCACATCTTTCTATTTATAATTTTTTCTGTATTATACTACTAAATGTTTTATTAAAAGTACACATACTTATTTATGCTTTATTATCTGTGTTTAAGAAATACAAAATGTGGTCATGGCATATGCCTTTAATCCCAGCACTTGGGAGGAAGAAGCAGAAGAATCTCTGAGTTTGAGGCTAGCCTGGTCTACAGATGGAGTGCCAAATGGCCAGGGACATATAAAGAAACTCTGTTTCAAGGAAAAGAAAGAAAGAATTGAAAGAAAGAACATAAAACTTTAAAATCTAATTTAAAATTTATTTTCATATATACACTGCTCAATTATTGTTTTTTTCAGTGCAGGTGAATTCGGGCTGTCTTTGGAAGCTAGAATGACAATCAACCAAGAATAAACTTTTAGTACTAAAATCTCTGAGTTGGGTAAAAAGGTGCTTCAGTGGTCTAGGATACTTTTACTTCTTGGAGATAACCTAACTTTGTTTCCCTGAACCATTATGTCTATACCAAATTATCTGTAACTCATGATTCAGGTGACCTAATGCCCTACTTTGACTTCCTCAAGACACACACACACACATACACAGGCACATTCTTATACACATAAATAACATAATAAAATAAATCTTCATAAAATATCTAACTCTATTGACCTGATAATTCTCTACTTTAGAGGTGGTTTACAAGATATCTCAAACACTAGGTGAATATACCATACAAAATGATATTTTGCAACTCTATTATACTGAGACTCATAATTATGCCTGTCTGAAAGAACTGCAGGGATAGAAATGGACAGGAGTCTGAGGAAAAGAAGGTCCAGTGACAGGCCCTCAGTGGAATCCAGCTCAAGGCCAAGCCCCAAGGTCTGACACTATTACTGAGGCTATGGTGTGCTTATAAAAGGGGACCAATCATGACTGCCCTTCAAAAGACCCACCAAGCAGCTGAAAACGAGTCAGATACAGATACTTGCACCCAAGCAATGGACAGAAGCTGCTGACCCCTGTGGTTCAATTGGGGAAAGGCTGGAGCAGGCAGAAGAGAAGGGTGACCCTTTGGACTACCAGCAGTCTCAGTTAACCTGCATCCCTGAGATATCTCAAACACTGGATCACCAACCGGGTAGCATCCACCAGCTGGTATGAGGCACCCAACACATACACAGGAGAGGACTGCCAAGTCTGGGCACAGTCAGAAGAGATGCACCTAACCCTCAAGAGACTGGAGGCTCCAGGGAGTTTAGAGGTCTGATGGGGTGACTGGTAAGTGGTAGAGACAGAGGGATGGGAAGGAATTATGGGATATGGAATGGTTGGAGAGTCGACTGGGAGGAGAATGGTGTCTGGAGTGTAATAAATAAATAAATAAATAAATAAATAAATAAATAAATAAGTAAATTTTTAAAAAGTCATAAAAAAATAATTAAAAAAAAGAAAATGGAGCTAAAATTAAGATAGATATAAAATGGACCTATAAAAAGAGTCTGAAAATTCCACTGCATATAGATCTCTAATTATTAAAATGATGGGTACATGGAACATAAACCATAAAGTAACCCTTCCAGGATCTCTATAAAAAGTAGGAAAAATGAATCAGATAATCAGGAGAGAGGATTCTTGTCTTGTATAGAGAGACATGTGTAAATCAGTTATGTGTATTCAAGTGCTGAGTCAGGGTCATGATGTTATCCATTATTTTTAGAGAAGCTTGCAAAATATTCTGTTTCCTTGATGCTATTCAGTTATAGAGAAAATGAAATATATGTGTGCTGTATTTTACCCATAACAATAAATTTGCAAACATAGAGGCAGAATTTAAATTATAGCCATGCAATAATATCTATGAGTTTTAATAAGGTTTTAAAATAATGTCAAAATACTATATATTTATTTAGTTAAAACTATATGTATAATTTTGTGATATTCACACAAATGAATATATACATGGAGAAGAAAGTAATAAAAATAAAATCGTCTAAAAGACAGAGCACATATTTATTATGGGGAATACATGATTTTGAGATTTTTATGTTCTTTATGATGTGTTATATTGTTCATATTTTTCAGTAAATATTCATACATTTTACCTATATGATTATATTTAACAGAAATCTGTTTTTATATGTGTACATGTGAGTATTTACTGTGCCATTTTTACCTTGAATGGACTATAACAGAACTAATATATAACTATTTTAGAAACAACTTCATAACACAAGAGTAAGGGCAAAAGTGTTGAAAATCTGACTCAAGAATGGAGTGATCAGTAGTGACTTAAAAAAAAAAAAACATTGAGAAGAAAACATCAATGTGTAACAACATTCTAAACAAGTGTCAATACCTGTCAATAAGCATGTTACTGTAGTATTGCACATCAAAGTAAGACCAGTGGGTGAGACTCTTGTGGGAGCCATCTATAAGTATGTGCTTCATTGCAGATACAGCTATCCATATATCAAGAAGAACATCTAGCTTACTAGAAGTTGTTAAAATGAGACAAGATTAGAAATGACCTGGTTTTCTAGAGTAAATTTTTGCATTTAGTGAGGTGATAGAAAAAAATTCTTATCTGAAGCAAAGAGCATGATTCCCTTAGAGACATAACTTGGCAGTCAAACTGCTTGATTATGGTATAAAGCAGCTACCTAGTTGAAAAATGGGAAGGAGTTAGAGATAGGCTTAATGGGTTCCTTGATTTATTCAGTCAATAAATGCTTGGTGAGAGACATTCCTAAGTTTTTGGTGTCAGGTAGAAAAGAATCCCAGAAGAAATCAAATTATTTAATGAAATTTAAGTTTGTGAAAGATGAGCCAGGGTATTGTGTGTAAAATATTCTGAAACAGAAAATACAAAGATGATTATATCTCTGTGACTTAGCCCAAAGTAACATGATTGATTTGCTTGTTTGTTTGTTTTGTGGCAAGGTCTCTTATTTAGTCCAGAGGTCTTGAACTGTTAATTCTCATGCCAATATTTCCATGGGATAAGATTACAGGCCTAGGCCACCATACCAAGTTATATAGAGTATGTTTGCTTTTCTTTCTTTACTTCATCTTTTCTATGTAGGACTTGATTTTTTTTTTTTTTTTTTGATGTTTTGAGACAGGGATTCTCTGTGTAGCCCTGACTGTCCTGCAACTCACTCTGTAGACAAGGCTGGGCTCAAAGATAGCTGATTGTCATTTTCTAAGTCAAAAGAAGGAACAGTCATTGGAGTCTTAACTAACTATGGGTTCCGTGATATGTGATAAGCACAAGAGACAATGAATCTAAGGATAACTACCCTCAAAACCTTTAGTAGTTATTTTGTAGTTATTTATCTCAATGATTCTGTTGCAGAGCAACTCACTCCACTGCATAAACATCATGTTGGAGATGAAGCTTTAACTCACTAGGAGTTCCTCCCATTAGTCATTTATCTCTCCCATTTATTATAATTTTTTATTTATTATAAATTTATTATAAATAAATGACATATTATATTATATATTTAATATTATAAAGAGATGACATATATTATATTTATTATAAATAAATGACACATATGATAGTCATTTATTCCTCCCATTACTCATTTACCTCTGCTCTTATCAAATTATTTTATTATGTAGCTATTAGTGATCACTTAAGAATATCCAAAATGAAAATAAAAAATATAACCAAAAAGAAATATCTTCTCTCCATTCTCCCCAGTTTAAATGGAAGAACCAGCATTACTTTACAGTAGCATCCCCTCTTATAGAAGTTCAGTCACAACAACTTATATAGTTCTCAGTTTCCCTTCCATATTGTAATGGCTTTAAATATACCAAGATCTTGGTCCAGTTCCTCAGAAACTCGTATTGAATGATAGTAATTTTTAAATTTAGCTTCAAGACTTTACAAAATTCCCCAGAAGATTCCAATATTTAGCCAAAATTAACAGCATCAACAGCATAGGTGATCTCTTTGGGAAGCATCATTGTGTTTCTCATTTCATCTTCATGACTAACACTAAGATACACATTCATATCTTTGAGGCACCTCCATAGAATTCACATAGTACTCTACATACTCAACAGACCATATTAAACACACATTGCTGAATTGATGAAAGTCAATTTAATAATTTTTCCCAATATGGTAGCAGACATAAAAATATTTATGTTTCCTTCTAATTTCTCTGCAGTAGTCACCAGTGTTCCCATTTCATGAAAGATGAACTGCGATTTAAATAATAAATAAGTAAAAATAAAAGAAATATAGTCTGCCACAAAGTAGTCAAATTAAAATAAAGAAAAAAATTCTCTTGTCCTCTTAATTCAATTTAAATACATTTCTGATGGTATTCATCATCTAGCAACACTGATGTTTCATTTGGGGTAAAGAAAAAAAATACAAACAGAAATTATTTTGTCGATGAACTGAAAGCTGAAGTAGTTCACACAAAACACACAATGAGTTTGGCTACTGGCAAGGTTCAGTCAGCTGTATTTACAGTTCTGTAAATGGGAAGAAACATCACGACAAAGGGAAATGCTATGAATTCTGGGAGAAACACATGCAGGGAAATAAATAATTCATAGACAGAGCAAAGGTCACCAAGCTGGCTCTAATAACAAAGGGTCTAAAATAAGTGACACTGTGTTTCTCCAACCATCCTACCACTGCAAGTCCAGGTGCAGGGGATAAATAGAAAACTATAATAGATATTGTAAAAGTTAAATTACACAACCAACAATGAGGATGAATTCTAAAATTGGTGATTCTTGGAAGAACTCTCAAAAAAGAAAAGAATAGAAACCCTTTGTTCACTGTATATCAAATTTCAAAGTCAATTTCAAAATAAAAGACATTTTTTTCTTTATAGAGTAAAATTTAGATGTTTTTAAGGTCCACAAAAGTAGATCTGGGATTATTAAACAACTACCTTTTTGTCAATTGTTTGCCTGTTTGATTGTTTGCTTGTTTGTGATCATTTATCTTCACTATGAACTTGACTGGAACTAGAATCCAGAGGCTATGAGGTAAGCCCATGAAGGTATTTCTAGTAAGGTTCAACACAGGAGGAAATATTCAACCTGAAAATGGGTGATGCCATCCCAAGGGCTAAATATATAAATACATATGTGTGTGTGTGTGTGTGTGTGTGTGTGTGTGTGTGTGTGTGTGTGTGTGTGTGAAGAAAGGGACTTCAGTACAAGAACTCATTTATCTCTTATTTCTGACTGTGGACATACTGATATCAGCAGCCTTATGAACCTGCTGATATGCCTTCCCTGCCATGATAGATGGTATCTGTTCAAACTAAGAACCAAAGCAAACTTTTCCTTTTTTATTTTACAAGGATAAAAACCTCTTACCTTACTGGTAAGAAATAAGGTTAATAAATGATTGTTCAATGGTCTAAGAACCATAATCACACCTTCTAGTACACCTTAGAGTACAGGCCTCCCATATTCTCTTCACTTAATTATTCAATATTATTCATCCATTTAAAAGCAAAACTTGTTGTTTGGACTCAGAACATTATAACACCATAAGCATGTTATCCTCCAAATGTCCTTTCATTGCTGATGGAGAGAACATTAACTGACAGTTTCTTTCCAGATGAATTATTGTACATTAAACTGTATACTTCAAGATTGATTTAGAATATATTTTCTAGGAGAGTATTCTTTACCTAATCTGTTCATGAAACTCAATTTGACTCAATGTTTGCTTGTTTGTGATCATTTATCTTCACTTGACTGGAGTTAAAATCCAGAGGCTACGATGTAAGACATACAGGTTGGAATTTCTAAAAGGTGTCATTTGCTAAAGGATATGTTTACATTTCCTATATCTAACAATGACTACTGCTTATAGAAATAAGAGTTCACATGTGTTCAAACTAAAGGCTTCTATTTGTTTCCTTTATGAAAACCATAAACCTATTTGATTTATAATCAAATTTTGCAAACTCAGATAGGATGTAAAGAAACAGATTGCATCAGTGGGATATGGTACTTATAGAGTTTCCAGCTGTATTAATCAGAAAAAGCTTGCCACCAGTTTGTCATACCCACTAAATGTAGAAGCTTTTACTTAAAAGTCATAGTGACCTTCTTAGGCAATGAATATTTAAGTATATTTCATGTTTACTTGTTATGATTTATTTCTATCCTAAATTGTAGTCATATTTTAAAGATATAATGACAGAAAACAAAAACGAAAACCAAGAAGGAACTACCATTAAAATACAGAGGATAAAATTGTAGATTACATGACTAGGATACGTCAAACTTTCCTTTTGAATACCTACAAAGGAGAGGTAAAACAAAACAAAGCAAAACAATGTAAGAGTCCCATTCTTGTTTTTTGCAAGTTTTGGAAAAATAGTTCATTTAACTCCACTGTTGTCTGGAGTAGTTTGAATGAGAAATGTCCCCAATAGATTTGTGTATTTAAGCACTTGGTCTCTTATAAGTGGCTCAGCTTGGAGAGTTATGATAATGTCAGGGTTGTCTTAATGGAGAAAATACTTGATTTGGGACAATATTTGAGGGTATATAACCTTCCCTAACTTTCTCTTATTCTCTTCCCTGTATGTACAGGAAATAATGATCCGAGTGGTGGTTCCTGCCTTCCCATGCCTTCCTTTATCATAATGGGCTTAGGAACTATAAAGTAAAATAAATTCTTTCTTACCTACATGTTTTTTCTCATGTTATTTTCATCATCAATGATGAAAAAGTAATTAATACACCCTCCATTCTTATCCTATAAGGACTGCTTATGTTATTAGTCAATGTCTGTAATGACAGGTAGCATAATTAATGCCCTAGAAATTTGTAAATATGTCACATGGTCTATTTCAGAGTCTCAGCCATTGAGCCTGTGACTAACTCATGTAATCTAAGGCTCATACTGAAAAATAGTCGTGTGCTCCCTGGAAAAGGGAGGGAGAAGAGACACAGTAGACCTTATGTACAAATCTAAAATGATGAAACAGGGGTCATGCTGCTACTAATAAATGATGTTTTGGTGGTTTCTGCTGCCATTATTTATACTCAGAGTCCTGAGCAGGACATTTCAATAGCTACTTGAAGGTCTTCTATTAAGTAGAGCACTGCATGAAAAGCACAGGATCTGGTGTCTAGTGTACCATCAGCTGTCAAGTAATATTAGATAGTTTGGGTTTCCATTTGTACTTTGTTATTACTTCAGTTTATATAAGATGAGGCATCCTCAGCCTTGTGATGGAATAGATTCACATGTTTTCATGAATAAAAGTCTCATTGAAATTCTAAAGAGATGGTTACACTATTTCAGGTAAGTGGGGGCTATTGGCTAAGCAATCCTTTGAGGCACAGGTACTGGTTGAAGGACTCAGGGTGTTGAAACCAGTCTGGAGGCGGATGGTGAACCATCACCCAGGCATGGCTGCCTCCTGTTTCAGCAGAAGGTTTGAATGCAAATTGCTTTCTGAGTCATTAGCTGTCATCTCCTCCCAGTTCTCCTCTTGCAGCTGTTCTCTCTGATTCTGCCTGCAAACTTTTCACACTGGGCATGCTCCCAAGCCAAACACGTTGCCACTCTCCACAGCTTTTGTTCCCATGGAGGATAGAACCAAATTACAGAGATAAGCCAAAGAGTGCCCCCAGTGTAAGCTGAATGTTGTCAAGGCACAGATTCTTCTAAGCCAATGCATAGAACTCTTTCGAATTAATTTTAAATCATCTGTCTCTGAACTTTTCTAACCTTGCCAGCATCATAATATCTTTAGATCATGCTCTTCCTATTGACCTCAAGTTATGATGATAAAATATTTGGTCACGTATGGT
>JADRCD010185481.1:0-15043 GCA_019843815.1 Montemys delectorum | reverse complement strand
GTGGAGAAGCCCAGGAGATGAGCCCTCAATGATGGGTAGGGGCTGCCCTGTCAGATTCTTTTACTCCAGAGGTGGAAGCCATTTCCTGCAGGGGTTCATGGCTTGGATCAGAGCAAACCTAGCCTCACACTGCCTCTCCTGGAGTCCTAGTCTATATTGGAGGCCCCAGTGGGAAGGCATGACTTGATCTATTAACAACCTAGGATCCATCATTGCTCTATATTTTTGACCTTGAAAGCTTGCTGCCCCAGACATGACCAGATCCTGTGTAGTAAACATCACAGGAGTCCTCACAGATATGGACAACACCCTGGAAACGTGGGTGCTATGAACATTACTCCCTGCTCTGGAGGTCCTGAAGATTGTTTCAAGGTGAAGATCTTTGAGTTAGAAGTAACACTCAACCAGGGAAGCCCTGGTCCCTGTAGCCTTCTCCCCTGGGACAGGCATAGATCCAGGAATGTGGCCAAGGTGTAGGTTGGGATATGAGACTGGAGTCATGAGTAGGGGTTCTAGAACTTCCTCCCATATTCGGCCTTGATCTGTTGCAGTCTCTTCTGGTCTCTGCTTCCAAATGCTGGATTTGCAGGTATACACTTACTACCACCCTGGCCATTCCATTTATGTTTTAAAAGGCAGACTGCCCACGGCCTCCCTGACTGAGGCCCTCAGGCCCTGCAGGAGAGCTGGCCCCAATGACATGGGCACAGTTGTTGAGCTTGTCCTGACTCTTGCCATTTGTCATAGACAGGAGAGCTTTCCCTGACCCCCACCTGGGCAAAGCAGGAGAGCTGGCCTTGGTAGTTGAGTGTGGGAGAGCTGGGGGGATGTCCAACACAACTAACTTCCAGGGCCAGCCAAAGTCGGGGACTAGGATTAACTGCAAGTTCTATGTTTGGCAGCACCTGTCAAGATGGATGTGGTGAGCACATGAGTCAAAGTGAGCAGCTAAGGAAGCAAGTCAGAGATGGACAGGGAGAGGATTTACCAAGTTGGGCAAGTAGTGCGTGATTATCTCCTGGCTGGGCTGGGGAGGAATTGGCTTTGCCTATGCTGTGTCTGGAAGATCAATTTATCTCAATAAAATTACCCTAATGTTTGCCTAGTTCTAGCAATAATTCTTATTTTAAAAATGTCTTGACACAAGGCTCCACACAGTGTCTTTTTTGGCTCCTCCCCATGGTGGGAGACTTACTTGCTCTTGTCTTGGTAAAGTTTGCTTTCCCTCTTCACCCAGTCATGTGTCCACATCCTTAGTCATCATAGATGTGAGACAAAGAACTCCAAAGCATCCGTCTCAGTTTGACTTTTGATGACTGTTGATTGGCTGGCACCTTAGTACCCGGGTCAAGCACATCTGGGCTGAGAAAGGCCTTGTTGATCTCAAATACCTGCCTCATCCTCAAAGGACCCAGGTGGCACTTATGTGTTGAGGAACTCTCTAAGGGCTTTTTCCAGTTCCTCAACCTCCTTTCAGCTTTCCCTTTGCACCTGGGGTTAAGGCCAGACCAAGTTCCGTTCCCCACCCACAGAAACATCCTTGAGTGAAAAATATTCTCAGAAAAACTGCAGAATGTACTGACTAATAGTTACCTGACTCTCTGGAAAGTCCCAGGTAGAGTTCAAATGTGTGTCATGAACTGCCCATGCTTGCTAGCCAATAGACTTAAAGGTCAATATGCTTAGTCAATTAGTTTGAACTGTAACCTTGCTGATGTAACCTGTGCCCCTATGAAATATTAAAACTGCTTGTAATAGCCATCTGGGGTTGCCTTCTAGTCACTCGCCTTGAGGGACTAATTGAAGGTTGACCTGACTTGCTGGATAATAAACCTCTTGCTCTTGCATCAATCTGTATCTTGGTGTCGGGGGTGTCTCAAAATAAGTACCACTGACAGAAGGTTGGGGTGGGGCGGAGATCTTATATTTGGGGTCTCATCTGGGATTCCAGAAGATCCCCCCCCACCTAGTGACCACCCACTAGACTGATTGGAGGGGAAAAGACAGAGTTCAGTAACAGCAACTGGCGCCTACTCGAAAGTGTTTGTCTCTCTATCTTTTGCTTTCACTTTTGGCTTGTGAGCATAGTGTTGGCCAGAAAGCCTCTGATCTGGCGCAGTCAATTGCAGTGGACAGACAGGCCTTAATGCTGAGGAGTCTGGAGGATGCTTCAGGCTCCCAGTAGGGAGTTGGGGGAACTCTTCTTTTGGAAATGGCAAGACACGGTATTGGCAGGAGCCGAATGAGTTTTGCTATGACCTGGTTTCTGTGCCTGTGATAGAGGTGAACTGTCTGTGTGTTGATTGTCTTTCTCTGTGTGCTTGGTCTTGGACCGACATTGTTTTTGGATATGGAACAAACTGAATCTACCCTGTTAAACATCCTGGTTAACCACTAGAGGGAAATAAGGGAATGTAGAGAAAACTTGTCAGTAGTAGTAATGAAGGGCAAGTTAATTACTCTCTCCTCCTCTGAATGCCTCACCTTTGGAGTAGGGTGACCACTGGTAGAGACTTTCTACCTGACTTGCAGGTGATCAAAGCAGTAGAAGAAAGAGTGTTTAGGCCAGGATCCCTTGGGCACCCAGACCAAGTGCCCTATAAGTTACTCGGAAGGATCTAGTGGAGGACCTCTGCTCTTGAATACAAGCCTTTCTCTCTCGAAGGTCCTGGTCATGAAGGAGAAGAATCCTGTAGAGAGCAACAAGAGTCTGTAAAGAAGAAGCTCCTCCAGGACCCTTTCACAACAGGTCTGCTACGGTTACATCCTCTACCCCCTTACCCCCTACTATGGCCTCTGTTCCTACAGCTCCTCCTCAAGGATCTCCCTTGAGCCTCATCCAGCATTGTTTTACCTCCCCATTCTTTTGCCCTCAAAAGGGGGGGGGTAGGAAGGGACCCTTGGGACTGGGACTTGCCAAGGGGGCCTGGAACAAAAAAATACAACAGTGGCTCCTCCGAGCCTATGGGCCCACAGATGAGGATGGCAAGCAGGCCATGCATCATTGGTCCTTTTCTTTGGGCCTGACTTGTAAAACTGGAATGCTCATCTCCTTCCCCTTCAGATAACCCCAAGGTGCTGATAAGTCTCTTTGAGACTATTTTATTTACTCATCAGCCCACTTGAGATTATATTCAACAACTCAAGAGAGTGCTCTTCATGACCAAAGAGCAAGAGAGGATAATGCCGGAAGCTAGAAAGAATATCCTCTCAGACACGAGGGCACCATGGATTGACCAGGCTGTTGTTGACAGCAGGTTCCCCCTGTCTAGACCTGACTGGGACGTAAATATGGCAGAAGGTACAGGGCACCTGAAGTTCTACCACCAGGGACTGTTAGCAGATCTCAAGGGGGCAGTATGATGAACCACCAATTTGACCAAGGTATGTGACCAAGGCAGGGACCAGATAAGTAGCCTGCCACCTTTCTAGAGTGACTAATGGATGCATTCTGTGACCCCAGAAGGAAGGAGCACAAAGCTACTGTGACTATGGCTTTTATAGACCAGGATAGTAGACATATCAAGAAAAAATTATAGAGGCTATAGGGACTACAGGATAAGTTGTTGAGGGATTTATTGTAGGTTGATGAGAAGGTCTATCATAACAGGAAGAAAGAGGAAGAGAAGGAGCAAAGAAAGGGGAGAAGGAAGAAGATGAAAGGGACATGTAAAAAAGATAAGCTATGGGAAAAGAATTTACAGAGAATCTTGGCTAGTAGTTAGGGAAAGCAGAGAAGAGAGACTCCAACCAAAGAGAGACAGAAAATCCCTTGAAAAGGACCAGTGTGCATATTACAAGGAGAGGGGTCACTGGGACCAAGAATGCCCCAACAAATGGAAACCAGGAGTGGGAAATCCCAGGCCTTGGGAAAAGTGCCCAAATGCTGAAGATAGTAGCCCAGGGTGAAGACAGTGATTAGGGTAGATGGGGTTAGGACCCCTTCCCCGAACCCTGGGTAACTCTGAGAGTAGAGGGAAAACCCACTCAAATTCTTGGTGGACACAGGGGCTCAATACTCAGTCCTACTCCAACCCAATGGCTCTGTTCTCAAGAAAAATATCTTGGGTCCAAGGAGCCACTGGCACCAAAATGTATTCATGGACTGCACGAAGAACAGTGGACCTAGGGATAGGCCAGGTATCCCATTTATTTATGGTCATCTCAGACAGTCCCTGCCCTCTGTTGGGGTGAGACTTAAGATGGGGGCCCAGATACACTTCCTACCTGATAATCCACAACTAACTGGCCCAAAAAGAAAGCTCATGCTCGTTCTGACTACCAGATCAGATGCTGAGTATAAATTATTTGAAACTTTTACTCAAGATCAGGATTTGACTTGGTGGTTGGAAACATTCCCTTCAGCCTAGGCAGAAGTGGCAGGAATGGGCAAAGCAAAATGCCATCCCCCTGTGGCTGTAGAACTCAAGGCGCAGGCTACTCCACTGTCTCTTAGACAATACCTCGTGTCTTGAGAGGCACGAGAAGAAATTGAGTCACACATCTCTAGGTTCCTCCAGCTTAGGGTGTTGTGTAAGTGCTATTTACCTTGGCACCAACCCCTCCTGCCATTTATGAAGCCGGGCCCTAACAATTACTGCCCAGTCCGGGACTTATGGGAGGTAAACCACCGAGTGGCTGGCATCCCCCTACTGTGCCTGACCTTACACTTTGTTATGTTCTTTGCCATCTTCTAGAGTTTGGTTCACGGTCTTAGACTTGAAAGATGCTTTCTTCTGCCTGCTCTTGGCACCCCAAAGTCAAAAATACTTTGCCTTTGAATGGAAAGATCTCTCCAAATGTCTCCTGCTGGGAGCCAAGGCTTCCTGGTTTACAGACTGGAGCACTTTTCTCCATGAAGATCAGAGATGAGCGGGTGCTGCAGTGGTGGACGGCACAAATGTCATCTGGTTGAACCTCTACCCCTGATGTGTTGGAGCAGAAAGCAGAGCTAAATGCCCTCATCAAAGCCTTGGAAGTAGGGACCAGCAAAAAAATTAACATCTACATGGATAGCAGGTACGAATTTGCCACAGCCCACCTTCTCAGGGCTATCTACTGAGAGAGAGGACTGCTCACATCACAGGGAAAAGAAATAAAAAAAAAAAACAAACAGGAAATCTTGGATCTCTTGGATTCCTCAATGAAGCTGGCAACTGTGGGTATTACTCATTGCCCAGGACATCAGAAGGGAAGAGACTCAGTGGCCCAGTGCAATAAGCAGGCTGATCAAGTGGCTCAAGAAGTGGCTATGCAGGAGCCTATCCTAGTTATGGGCCTGCCTGCAAGAGACACCGGCTGGGAAATGGGATTGGACTAAGGGATGGACTCACTTAGAATATACAGCAGAAGAACAGGCCCAAATTGCTAGCCACCCCACCAACTATTTGTCCAGCATAGTCCCCAACCAGCAGGGAGACAAATGCAGGACAACCAGGTTCCTTCTCAAGGCAGTTTAATCAGGAGTTGCTTCTTTCCAGGCAGTGACCCCGACCCCGCCTGGGTTCGGGCTTATAAGCACTAGTGCATGCCAATCATCGAAAGCCACGTACCATCTCTCCATAGGTCCCTTTACGGTCACCAGATCTTGCCAGACAATCTTGCCACCTCATGCCCAAATAAGGAGTTGTTTACCATGGAGAGCACTTGCTGTTGGGCTAGCAGAAGGCAGAGACTGGCACCATTTTAAGGCGCGGCATGTTGCCGCTCTCCACAACTATTACTTCGAGGAGGAAGGACAATGGCATGTTCAAGAGAGGAAAACTATACTCCCCAGAGAACAAACAAAAGACTTACTTGGCCAGACGTACAAATGGACTCATTTAGGGGATAAGAAGCTCATCCAAGCAGTCAAGGGATCTCAGGTGTATGTTATGGATTTGAGGTTTTTAGCCAGAGAGACATTAGAACAGTAGAAAGTATATTAGTAAATAAATACTTATGCAGCCAAGAGCAAACAGGGCAAGACACCTAGGGAAGAATGACCTGGATTAATTGGGAGGTCCATTTTACAGAAGTTAAGTCAGGAAACAATGGTTATAAATACCTCCTAGTGTTTGTGGATACTTTCTTTGGATGGGTTGAGGTTTTCCCCACCAAGCAGGAAACAGCTACCATGGTAGCCAAGAAGATATAAGAATTTTTCCTGAGTTTTAGAGTGCCCGAGGTAATTGGATCTGACAACGGTCCCACTTTTGCTTCCAAAGGAAGTCACAGATTGGCCAAAATATTGGGGACTAACTGGAAGCTCCGCTGTGTTCTGTCCCCAGGTTCAAGGCAGGTAGAAAGAATGAATAGAACCCTAAAAGAGACATTAACTAAATGTTCCTTGGAGACTGGCACTGACTGGGTGGTGCTCCGTCCTTTGGACCTGTTCTGAGCCTGGAAACCCCCCCCACCACCATTTTAACCTGATCCCTTTTGAGATCCTGCTGGGTACCCCAACTCTCTTCTTGCCTACTGGGTCCTTCCTGGAACTATCCCAACTCACTGATAGGAACCTCTTCTTGAGGCTCTAAGCCCTTCAGTCAATACAACAGGAGATTTGGCTCAAACTGTCTGATTTATATGCTCTAGGAACACCAGATACCACCCCCCAACACACCATTTCCAGATTGGTGACTAGGTCTATGTCTGGAGGCATCGAGCACAGGTGCTATAACTCTGATGGAAGGGATCCTTCCTGGTGCTGTTAACCACTCCCAAAGTCCTCAAGGCAGATAGCGTTGTGGCCTGGGTACATGTGTCCCATGTACAACCTGCAGATGCCCTGCTCCCCAGGGACCCACACTGGTGGGTACATAAGAGGGACAATCCACTTAAGTTCAAGATCCCTTGACCCTGATCATGTATGCCTGGCGATACCTCTGGATTTTGATTCCTTCCCCCATTCTATGCAGCCCCCATATGGCCTTTTGTCAAACCTGGACTGTGGTTTCCACTGGAGACGAGATCACCTCCCTGATGGCCTCCAAACCCCTCAACACCTGGTGGCCCGACCTCACTTTCAACCTGACTTGACTCGTGGGACATCCCCACCCACTATAGGAGCACTGGTGGAAGCAAACTGCCCATATAAGAGAGAGAGGACACTGGGCTGGCCGGGGTGGGGATGGGGACTAGAGAGGATATGCATATCCTGCACAGAGGGATCGCCTGTGGGAGACCCCCACTTACGTTTGCCCTCGAGATGGAAGAAGCCATGCAGAAGTTCACCAAAGTGGGGATCCACACCAGTTTTATTGCACTGCCTGGGGATGTGAGACTACAGGAGACACCTACTGGAACACCCCCACCTCTTGAGACTTAATCATAGTAAAATTACACGACTGGGGGGGCCCCACCAGGGGGACCGAGGATATTGGGACACGCCGTGCACAAAAGACTCCTGTAACCCAATAATAATCAGATTCACTCAGAAAGGCAAAGAAGCAACAGGATGGCTAAAGGGAAAAAACTTGGGGACTCAGGTTATACAAATTGGGGTATGATGACGGCCAAGGTGAGAGAAGGGCTAGCCAAACGGAAGAGAGAAAGAGAACAGAGTCAGGGCTAGTTCGAGTCTTAACTCCTCCTCTTGGCTAACCACCCTTACATTTACCTTGTTAGGACCCTTAATTTTTCTGCTGTTATTGTTGGCCTTTGAACCCTGCATATTGAACAAGCTTATACCCTCCATAAAAGAGAGTATAGGAGCAGTACAGCTAATGGTCCTGCACCAACAATGTGAGACCCTGAGGACGAGACCTGAAGAATATGAGTTAGTCACCAGAGACCCCTGAGCATAACACCAAGATTGGAACTTGTACAAGAAAAAAAGAGAGATTGAAGGACCCTAAAGGCTTTCACCAGCCTTACGTCCATCCACCTTAGGGCAAGGCTAAGCCAGGTTCCATTCTTCTCCAACAGGAACATTCTTGAGTAAGAAATTCTCTCAATGTACTGCCTGATAGTCACCTTGTCATGATCTGCCCATGCTTGCTAGCCAATAGATTTAAAGGTCAATATGCTTAGCCGATAAGTTTGAACCATAACCTTGCCATGTAACCTGTGCTCCACAAAGTATAAAAACTGCTAGTAACAGCCATTTGGGGGTTGCCCTCTAGTCACTCTCCTCGAGGCAGGTTTGTTGGACCAAGGCCAGAGACTTTGCTGTGGGGAGGTAGAGAGAAAACAAGAAAATTTGAAACAGGCACAGAGAGGGGGAGGAGAGTCCAAATTGTCTGGATTACATAGGGAAGTGTCGCTGGGGAAGGGCAGCCCAACATCTGGGCTAGAAAGTTCAGGGTTGGGGACAGGGTATGCCAGGTGTACTGGTTGGTTTTGTGTGTCAACTTGACACAGCTGGAGTTATCACAGAGAAAGGAGCTTCAATTGAGGAACTGCCTCCATGAGATCCAGCTGTGGGCATTTTCTCAATGAGTGATCAAAGGGGAGGGCCCCTTGTGGGTGGTACCATCCCTGGGCTGGTAGTCTTGGGTTCTATAAGAGAGCAAGCTGAGCAAGCCAGGGGAAGCAAGCCAGTAAGGAACATGCATCCCTCCATGGCCTCTGCATCAGCTCCTGCTTCCTGACCTGCTTGAGTTCCAGTCCTGACTTCCTCTGGTGATAAACAGCAGTGTGGAAGTGTAAGCTGAGAAAACCCTTTCCTCCCCAACTTGCTTCTTGGTCATGATGTTTGTGCAGGAATAGAAACCCTGACTAAGACACCAGGTAACGACTGAGGGATGCTGGGAGAATCTAGAGGCCAGATCTACTTTGGTATGTAAAGTATGTACCTCATTCCCTTGTACCCAGGTCTGAAACCAAACAACCCCAAGTTCCATGTATCAATATGATGAAGTCTTTAGAGTAACAAAAGTCTTCAATCGAGGAGCTTTTCAAACATGCTAGTGAAAACATCAGGTAAAGTGGTTACAGTGAATTCAGGACACCTCCACTATAGGCTCCAGGTGGAATCTGATGACTCATGGGCTTCTGGTTGGAGGAAGCTAGGGTTTTATTAATGCATTCCTAAAGATTCTGTTAGTCATGGGTTGTTACATCAGAAGAGAAGTGACCAAGGAAAGGCCATTCAGCATGGTTATGAAATCCTGAGATAAATTACAATAACTCTGAACCTGCAGCACTGTAACCTCTGCACTGTAAGTCTCAGACATTCTGTTCTTTACCAGCTTTGGAGATGATTCAGTGCAAGGTGTAGCTCCTTTCTGGAACTTTCCTTTGAAGTCCTCACCTCCATTTCCTGGTAAACATCTGGTTTGCCACTACTTAAGGCCTAGCAGAAAGAATATAATACCCCTGGCCTTGGAAGAGACAGGGCAATCTGGGTGCTCCAGAGATTAGAACATTTTGTATCAATGTCCTCTCTTCTGCATTTGAAGACTTAGTTTAGTTGGGCCTGTCAATCACCTGTACAAGAGATGGCCCCCTTGGAAAGGCTGATTCATCTAAAGTCATGCCACAATGGGACATGGTTCTGTTATAAAAAGGAACAGAGTACTGAATGGTCTGAACTTGGGATGCACCCTAGAATGTGTGAAAGAGGTCAGGCCCAGAAGGTGTGAACCACTTGGCTCTGTTTACACTAAGTATCCAGAACAGATGAATTTGTAGAGATGGAGGGAAGATCGTCAGGGGTTGGGGAGGAGTGAAGAGTGTCTGCATAATAGGCATGACATTGCCTGTGGAGGGATGGTGACATTGCTGTGGAGGGATGGAAAGGTGGGCTTACAGACAGCACAGACACGCTAGGCTTTTTACCTGGGCACAGGGATTATGATCATGTGGTCTCGTGTTTGAACTGCAAGTGCTCGTTCTCATGAGCTACTTTTCCACCCCAGGCTGGGCTCACACTCATGTTCTTCCTGCTTGCCTGTCCCCAGTGCTGGGACTGCAGGTCAGCACAACCACAACCGGCTTAAGGTTTTTATTCTTAAGTCTGGGGTCTCTGTTATTGCTTGTATTCTGGTGTGGGACACCATCACCAAATCTAGGTCCATGGAGTTCTCCTGTGTTGTAACATCTGTAGGTTTGTAACTGACCACAGTGGGTGTGCCCCAAAGAAACGGCTCAGGGATGCCAGGAAAAGAGGAAATGAGAGTTCCACACCTCATCTTTCTAAACAAGGCAGGAGGGTAAGGGAGAGACTTACACTTTGGAGGCTGAGCTCCTATGTCAGGGCAGTAGGTGGAGCTCAGCCTCAGTCCCAAACTCAACTGCAGAGAGGAGCGCCCCTAGAGGCAGAATTTAGCATGACAGCCAGGAAGGTTAGGGTCTGGATGAGTGAGGACAGGAGGTTTGGGTTGGTTCTAAGTGGTTTTCTTTGAAGGGCATTATCTGAAACAAACAATCACAAAAGCTGGAAATTAAGCCGATTTCCTCCTTAAAAGCCGAGGAATGTGTCACTGAGTTACTGCTTAGCTCTTGAGACGACACTGTGGATCTATTTGGGTTGAGTTTATTGATTTCATTTAATTGTATGTTATTAATTTTTGGTGAGGTAAGGATCACTGGATTCTGATGTTACCCAGCTGTCCCAGCACCAGCTGTGCAAACACTACTATTCTCCACACAGACAGACATGGCACAACTGTTAAAATCACTCCAGCATGAACATGAGTGTGGGCTTCTGGATTCTGCTCCTTCCTGTCTGCTTGTTTGAAATACACTGGTTTGTGTTTTGTTTTGTTTTGTTTTGTTGAGACAGGATCTCAGGTAACCCAGGAATTTGATAAGAATTTGAGGATGTTCTTGAACTTCTGATCCTTCTGCTCCTGCCTTCAGAATCCTGGGACCACAGGCTCGCCCCACCAAATCCTATGACTTCCAATTTCATCAGGAGCTGCTCCTTGGCCTTTTCATCACCCTCTCTCTGCTTGCCCTCCCTTCCGACCTTCTTTCCTGTCTCTCCTCCCTCCACACAGTAGAAGGAGAACTCCTGTAAGTTGCTTTCTGACCTCCATATGTGCGCCTGTCACATGCACATGTACACATAAACATATACAATTAATAAATAATAAATGATTAATTATTAAGAATTAATTAATTTAATAATACTTCCTATTTTTAGCCTAGAGTAGCCTTCCATTTATTTAGGCCTGCCTTCATTTCCTGCAAGGCTTTTAATGTCCCACGCTGGTGCCACTTTGTTTAAATTTATTCTTCGGTGTGTGCTTCCTTTTCAGATTGTTGTAAGAACTGTTCCCTTCACTTCATCTTGCTCTTCATTGGTAGTCTACAAATACATCACTGGCTTTGTGTGTTGATCTCATATCCTGCATTTTGGTTGTCTTCCCCCCCCCCCCCCCCCCCCCGTTCTTCCTACTTTTTACAGAACCTGATTGATGGTTCTGTTCTCCAGGTAAATCCTTTAATAGAGGGTGTGGAGAGCAGGGTGTTGAGAACACACCTGTGGTCCCAGCACTGAAGGACATCAAGTTCAAGGCCAGACTGGCTTACAAAGGTTTGGAGGCAAGAGCCTGAGAGTCTTGTGGACAGAGCTAGTTCCTCTTCTTGGCCAGCAGGTGGCATCTTCTACCTCAGTCTTCAGGTGGTTATCTCTGCACACCTCCATGCCCTGATCTCTTCTTTCTGGAGATCATTCCAGTTGGGTAAGATCTGCGATAATGGCCCCATTTTGACTTAGTTAATACTCCTGTGGCAATACAGCTGAGACACTAGGGACACTGGGGACTCAGGACTTACACATGAGGCTGCAACATTTGAAGGATAAAAAGCTACTTTGAATTTTCTTCAGTTGTGTGTTCATGTTTGTGATGGTTTGTATATGCTTGGCACAGGGACTGGCACTATTAGGAGGTGTGGCCTTGTTGCAGTAAGCCTGTCACTGTGCACATGGGCTTGAGACCCTCTTACTAGGTCCCTGGAAGTTAGTCTTCTCCTAGCAGCCTTCAGAATAAGAGGTGGAACTCTAAGCTTCTCTAGCCCCATATCTGCCTGTGTGCTGCCATTCTCCCACCTTGATGATAATGGACTGAACCTCTGTAGTAGTTAGGGTTTACTAGAGTCACAGAACTTATGGTAGTCTCTATATACTCAAGGAATTTGTTGATGACTTACAGTCTATAGTCCAACAATGGTCAGCAGCAGCTATGAATAAGAAGTCCAAGGATCTTGCAGTTGCTCAGTCCCACAAGCAGGAGAAGGAGAGAGAGAGAGCCTTCCTCCTTCCAATGTCCTTATGCAGGTCTCCAGCAGAAGGTGTGGCTCAGATTAAAGGTGTGTACCTCCATGCCTGGGTTTGGGACTTACTTCCTCTCAGATGACCTTGAACTCAGAGATCTCCTTGCCTTAGTTTCCAGGGATTCATAACCACTATGCCTCAAGATCTCCATGCCAAGATCCAGGTCAGAAACTTGTATCTTCCAGCCTCAAGATCAGGGTCACAGGTGTGCCTTTCCAATTCTGGATTGTAGTTCATTCCAGACATAGTCAAGTTGACAACCAGGAATAGCCACTACAATCCAGCCCTTGTCAACTTGACACAAATAATATCCTATGTCCACTGGAAACAATAATATGATCATTAATACACCTAACATGATATATCTATTCCTCATACAATCGCAAATGCATTTGTAAATTTATAACAGGGCCATGTCCCTTGGGAACATTCTTTTACTATCTCAACTTAAAAGCCAAGTAATGTTAAAGAAATTTGAAGAAAGAAGGATGTGTTCTTAACAACATAAAACAGAAGCATTTGTATTACTTTATAATCCTCATTTCTGCAACCGGTTACATGGCCATAGCTGGTATTTATAACTACCTTTCTCTACTACCCATTCTGTATTTCCTCTACCCTCTGCAAGCACCTCAGCAGGTCTTGGCTCTTGTCCTGGAGAAGTGACCCATCCCTTCATTCCTGATGGCTCTGCATCCTTTGTCACCCTGCTTGAATTAGGCTGTTGTTGTATCCCATTGACTTTAATCACAGGTCATAGTAGTACTAAGAGATACCCTAAGGGATCTCCTGCACTTCAGACATACTCTTTCTTACCTCCATTGTGGAGAGGCAATCCAATTTCCCATGATAATCTGGATCTATGACCTCTCCTAACGCTGTTATTCCTTTCTTAGCCTGTTGGTTTAAGGGCATTAGAAGCCCAAAATGACCAAGGGGAAGCCTGAGCTTCCAGTTCAATTTAATGTTTTTTGTGGCTCCTGGTAGGAGCACTCCCCCCTCTGGAACCAAAACTTCTAGGCCAGCAGAATCTAGAGTTGTGGGGACAGGAAGCAAAAATTTTCCTAGAGTGTTACTAGGAGTGATAGTGAATGGAACTATTTTCTACTCCATCCCTTGATTCCTGGAACTGTGGACCCTAGCTATGAGAGAAAACATACCATATATAGGATGCTGATTCAAAGCATATACTAACTTCTGAAGTACTCTGCCCCAGCCCTCCACACTGCTGCCACCTAATTGGGGCTATAACTGCATCTTCAAAAGGACATTCCATCTTTCTATCAGACCTGCAGCTTCAGGATGATGGGGAACATGGTAAGACCAGTGGATTCCATGATCATGGGCCCACTGTTTCACATCTCTGTCTGTGAAGTGAGTTCCTTGGTCAGAAGCAATACTGTGTGGAATAGCATGATGGGGGATAAGCATTCTGTAAGTCCATGGATGGTGGTTGTGGCAGAAGCATTACATGCAGGAAAGGCAAATCCATAACCAGAGTAAGTATCTACTACCGTAAGAAGAAAACATTGTCATTTCTGCAGAGGAAGTGGTTCAATGTAGTCAACCTGCCATCAGGTTGCTGGCTGGTCACCTTGAGGAACAGTGCCATATCTGGGGCTCAGTGTTGGTCTCTGCTGTCAGCAGATCTGGCACTCAGCAGCAGCTGTAGCCAGGTCAGCCTTGGTGAGTGGAAGTCCATGTCATTGTGTCCAAGCATAACCTCCATCTTGGTCACCATGACCACTTTGTTCATGTGCCCATTGAGCAATGACAAGGATGGCTGGGGAAAGAGTCTTCTATCCACAGAAGGAGTCATCTTATCCACTTGATTATTGAACTCCTCCTCAGCTGAAGTGAGTGAGCATTTACATGGGACACAAATATCTTCACATCCTTTGACCATTTGGAGAGATCTATCCACAGACTTCTTCTCTAGATGTTTTTATCACCAGTTTTCCAATCCTGATCTTTCCAAACCCCTGACCATCCAGCCAATCCATTGGCTACAGCCCATGAGTCAGTGAACAATCATACATCTGGCTATTTCTTCTTCCAAACCAACTGTAATACTGAGTGTACTGCCCAAAGATCTGCCCACTGTGAAGATGTTCCTTCACCTGCATCTTTCAGGATTGTCCTTGAAAGGGGTTATAATGCTGCAGCTGTCCACTTCTGGGTGGTGCCTGCATAACGTGCAGAGCCATCAGTAAACCAGGTCCTGGTCTTCTCTTCTTCAGTCAGCTGATCATAGGGAAGAACCCATGAGGCTATAGTCACATGCTTGGCAGCAGATGGCATTGTAACAGGGGTAGAAGAAACCATAGGCATTTGAGCAACTTCTTCATGTAACTTGCTTGTGTCTTCAAGACCTGCTCAGGCCTGATCACGTATATACCACTTCCATTTGATAATAGACTGCTGCTGTGCATGTCCTACCTTATGACTTGGAGAGTCTGATAACACCCAGCTCATGATGGGCAGTTCAGGTAACTTGGTGTCCTGTTGTCAAATGTTCAGTTTCCACTAAGGCCCAATAGCAGGCCAAGAGCTGTTTTTCAAAGGGAAAATAGTTGTCTGCAGATGATGGTAGAGCTTTGCTCCAAAATCCCAAAGGTCTCTTTTGTGATTCACCTACAGGAGCCTGGCAGAGGCTCCAAACAGCATCTCTGTCTGCCACCGACACCTCAAGTACCATCCAGTGTGCTGGGTCATATGGTCCAAGTGGTAAAGCTGCCTGCAGAGCAGCCTGGACCTATTGAGGTGCCTTCTCTTGTTCCAGGCCTCACACTAAGCTAGCGGCTTTCAGAATCACTTGGTAAATGGGCCTGAGTAACA
>JADRCD010185480.1:4129-23922 GCA_019843815.1 Montemys delectorum | reverse complement strand
GGGAGATATGTAGGATTGAGGACCTTTATTGTATGATCCCAATATTTCTTACAGAGTCTTTGATTTCTAATGTTCCATCTTCCAACAGGTACTTGTTTCTAATTGTTTTCTTTCTTCTATATCAGTTAAATACCTCACTCCAAAAAGCATTCCATCTCTATCTGTTATGGGTCCCTATCTTCCTAGTGTCCCTTTGGTCACTATTACTTCATGCTTTTGTAGTTCTATGATTCATCACCTTCAGTATTCTTTTTTTAAACCTCTGGATTTCCTGTTCCTACCATACCTACAACAAATACCTAGTTACTATTTCCTCTGTGAATGAACAGCACCCACCAAAGTTATTAGAGGTACTGGTTATGATACTTACTGTGTGTTACATAACTGGTGAGAGCATTGTATCTTCTGTCACCATTTTCCTTAAGCAAATGCAGGATTCTGGAACATCGAGTTTATTCACAAAGCAAGACAAATAGATGCTGGTGCTCCATTTTATTGTAGGACTTTTGATATCCCGCAAGTTAGAGGACATAGGTATTACTGTATCAAGTCAGTTTATTATGCATATTTTGTTTTTTATTAGATATTTTCTTTATTTACATGTCATATGATTTCTCCTTTCCCAGTTTCCCCTCCAAAAAACAGACAAACAAACAAAAACAAACAACAAGAACAAACCCCTGTTGCCTCCCCCTCCCCATGCTTGCCACCCCACCCTCTCCCACTTATTGGTCTTGACATTCCCCTACACTGGGGCACAGTGCATATTAAATTCTGGCCCAGGCTTAGACTTCCTTGATTCTGTAATCACAGGCTTCCTGTTTTCTCCTGAATTTAATAATATTTCCTATTCTCCCTCTCACTTTAAATGATTGTACATGATCTCTTGAGAATGCTCACAGTAGCTTCCATGGTTTTTGTGTTACAGTTTTGTATGTGAGTATTCAAAACATTTGACCTGCAAGTTTGATATAGCTTCTATTAAGTTGATTTGAAACCACAATAAATAAAACATCCACAAAGACAATGTGATATTAGACTGTAATAATTTGTAAGAGTACTACCTTTGAAGTCAGTCATTAGAGAGCTGACCATTCTGACTCTACTGCTCCAGCAGAAGATGCTTTCTCATCCCTACCAAATCTAGATGTTTGCTTCTTCCTTTCACAAGTTATTTTGTTCAGAATCATTGGCTTCTATCTAGAAGATGATTCACCCTTTACCTCTCTTTGTTAACTCAATCACTTTTAGATTTTATGTCTTAATTTTATTACTATTTCTTGTAAAATATTTAGAAAATCTCAACCCAGGCCTGACAAAATGAGTCTTCTCTCAGTTCTCAGGTGCTTCTGCAAAAAATGAGTGTTCATTGCCAGATTCACTGCACTCATTTAGCAGTGGCTAAATATCTCACTTTTTCAGCTGTATTTTGTATTGAGTAAAGATGGATATGATAGAAAAGTGGATGTAAGGTTAATTCATTTTAACCTGTTTTCCAATTAATTTTCAGAGAGTAGATGTCATCAAACGGAAAGAAAAAAAAAAACTAGGGCAAGAATAACCCTTGTCAGATTTGTGTGTTGTGTCTTTCATAGATTCAGAAAAAAACCAAACCACAGACCAAATGCTTAATCAAAACCACATTTAAGTGCACTGAAAAACACACAGAAAGAAATAGTATTAATTACTTTTATCATTCTTTGTATACCTGTCTATATATGTGTTGGTATGTGCTTATCAGTGCAGTTTCCTACAAATGCCTAGAGAGGGAGTCTGACCCCCTATAGCTGAGGCTACAGGTATAACTGTGAGCTGCCAGAAATGGATATTGTAACTGAATTTAGTTTCTTAGAATAACAGCAACTTATCTTAACAACTGAGTGATCTCTCCAGCCCCATGACTTCTGAGAGACAGATAGGTAGACAGACAGACAGACAGACAGATAGATAGACCTGGTCCAATTTCTATATACATATATACATTAATGAATACATTTCCTATACATGCATTTCTCTGTATATATTTTAAACTATTTTGGTTTAAATATTAAAAAATGAGTTATAATATTAGAATAAAATAAGGTGGTATAATTGGTGCATTAGAAGTAATACTTATCCGAATGGAGTTTTTGGAAACTGATATGAGAATGAATGATATATGAGAATAAATCAAGAAGATATGGATCACCTCCACAGAGAATTAACCTTTGCAAAGGTTCTGAGAGAAGAAGCAGAAGGCCTTGAGGGTGGAAGGGAGAGGTGAAAGCAAGTAGCTAGGTGCAGTGAGGCCATAGACTGCAAAGGTCTGAGGCCAAGTGAGAGTCTGTAGGTCAGGAAAGAGTGTCTGCACAGCTACTTTACTACAGTACAATATTTCATGAAGGGTTTTAATATGTGAAAAGAATATTCTGTCTTCAAGAAATAGAATATATTTGATGTGGTGGTGTTTTGGACCACAGTAAAATTATTAAAATGAATGAGAGTAAAATCAAAAGAACAATGAAAGGAAGAAGGGAAGGATGGTGAGAATGAAAGAGAAAGAAGTAAGAATAGATAGGCTAGGAAATTCTCTGAGTTATATCTTTTTCTTTATTTCTGTCTCCATTCTTCCTCTCTTATAAGATTGAGCCTAGTGTGATTCTGCCCTCAGTATATTTTGACACTGAAATGCCTTACCTGATTCATAAGAACAGTCTTTAATTTTAATACTCAGCACAGAAATATAACTTCATCAGCTCTGGAACTAAAAGAAAATTGAAAAAGAAACCCATGGTAAAGTTCAGGAAGACAGTGAGGTCAATAAATATTGTGTCTGTACAAAGTTTCATTCTAGGTAAAAGATAATTCTATGTAATGAAACTTATAGAACAGTGCTAACTGTGTCTATATGCTTTAATGCATAGAGTTGGCCCAGAAGTTTCTCAAGGAAGGTATCAATAGCACTGCTTACAATCTGAGTGACCAGATATCACAGAGATAGATGCTATTATAGCATGTCTTTCAGCTAGAAGGATTCATAACCATACCCATACTAGCTCAGAATCTAGGGCATATAAAGTATTGATACAATATAAAATTGTGTAAAGAAAAGTTACTTCACAATGGGTGAGCATGCACTTGAGAAGTATGGTTGGATAGTGTCTGAGTTAGGGTTCCCCTTGTTGTAAAGAGACATCATGACCACAGCAACTCTTATATAAGAAAACATTTAATTAGGATTGACTTATAGTTCAAAGGTTTAGTCCATTATCATTGTGAGAGTGGGCAGGCCAAGAATGTGCTGAAAAAGGGACTGAGAGTTCTACATTACCATCAAAGCAACAAAAAGTGAATAAAAAACACTTTCTACAGCAAGACAAACCTATTAATAGTGCTACTCCCAAAGAGCAAATAGGGAGGCATTGTCCTTCAAAGCACTATGGGTAGCATAGGAGAGACCCAAGGATTTATTGTCAGCCTTAGGGGTGGGTAATAAAAATCATCACTGAGTTCACACTATATTTATAGGTCTGATTAGGTGATGCATTACAGTGTTTTAAGAACCTGCAAATTTGAATTATAAATGATTATAACATAACTTTTGGAGGGATGGAGCTTAATGGTTAAGGGAATATGGCCTGGTGGTTAAGATTACTGACTACTTTTGTAGAGGAACAAGTTCAACTTCCAGAATACAATTGACAGCCCACACCATCTGTATCTCTAGTTCCAGTGGATCCAGTGTCATCTTTTGGTTCCTATTGGATCTTCCAGATTTCAACTTTATTTGCCTGAGTTGCTGCATTGATTTGGAGCACAAAATCTCTGCAGTTACACATATATAGACATAAAAATAAAACTAACTAAATATATAATTATTAAAAGCATAGCTTTCATACACTAAAATGTGTTCTCGGAAACATTATGCTCTTTAGAGATAACATTGGCTAGACAGAAAACATTACAGGAAAAATACAGAGCCATTTAACTTTTAATGATGATTGAGTATTTCTTACTTATCATTTGCCTTTAATATCTACAATATACATATATGCATTGTCCAATTAATTTTCAAATATATATTTTAATGGAACAATTGTATTAAATATTCCCTTGTCATTGAAGTGGCACACTTATCTCAACATGTATATTATTGAACAAATAAGCCTATAACAATGTCCTAATAAATATATCAATGTTACCCATAATGCTTCTAGAGAACTCTAGGGTCTGGAAAATACTTGCTTAGATGCATTTGGCTGTTCTTTCAGATTTTAACTTTATTTGCCTGATCCTTGTTCCTCCATAAGATAAAGCAAATATTAGACATTAATTAAGTGAGGCTTCTTGCTGGTCAGTTTACAGAATCAATTATTACTTTTTTATTTTAATTTTTAGATTCATTTTAGTTTAGAGTTATGTGATTTGTGGGAATGTGGAAGTTCAGACACCTCAGAAAGTGAAGGTCATCAGATCTGCCTACACACGGAGTTATAGGCAACAATGAGTCATCCAACACTGATACTGGGAACAGAATTCTGGTCCTCTCTAACAGCAGAATGCACTCTTAACCCTTGAGCCAGCATTCCAGTATATTTATTCATTGTAACTGAAGCTTCTAGAAGCATACACATCATCAAATACTTACATGATTATACAAAAGTTGTAAGTGGCATCTGGTAGTATAGAGCTATCTTTTGCATTTATGGAGGACTTCAGAGTTTTATGGTGGTTAGAATACTTAGAGAAACTGCCTTAGTTCATCTTAGGAGTTGTCCCTGCTCCACAAAGCTTTAGTTGTGGACTAAGATGTGTAGCATATATCTTATCTAAGCTAAAGTAAATAATCAAAGCATTAACTTCTGCCTTCTGTGTCTGCTCCTGTTAGGGATTTGCTGCTGATTAAACCTTATGTACTATATAACTGAAAGCAGAATTGGGCAGACTAAGGATCATTAAGTAATCTTGATTAGTAATGAAAATGGTGTAAGAATTTTGACTGAAAATATAACTTTAAGTCCTAATTTGTGTGTCTCAAAATATGACTGAATTTAAACTTCATTCTGAGTAGTGAGGATAAGTAAGGATTTAGGGTAAAGAGATTCTTCACTGAGTACTTACTTCTGTCTGTTTATCTATGTATGTATGTATGTATGTATGTATGTATGTATGTATGTATCTATCTATCTATCTATCTATCTATCTATTTGAGAGAGAATCCTTGTCTGCTATGGAATGGCTATGTACAATGAACTGGCCTGCAGTGACATTGATCCTCTATGCTGCTGATTGAATGCTGGGAACACAAGTATAAGTTACAAGACTCTGTTAGTAATGTTGCCTTCATCTCATTATTTATTGATCATCTATTATATGTAAGGTGTAAGAACAACACTGGTTCCATAGGATAACTCATAATGGAATCACTACATTTACGATTTCTAATAGAGAATCCGGTTGTTTATACATTTTCTCCCCTTCACAGACATGCACATATTAAAACTTTTAAATATTTCTACATCTACAAACTCCTTTCCCAAAACATCATCAATTTTAAAGCCAGTCAATGTACCCACTTTCTGATTCTCTTGATTGCTAATCTATACAGCAGTTAATTATAAAACTGAAATTTTTCTTGAATACATGAAATATTTATCATATCTCTAAATAAAATCTAAATCCCTGACCCTCAGTTGAAATGCTTCCAGATATTCAGATTCTATAATCTTTATCAGTTTCATGTCTGGTCAATTGTAAATCAAATTCTGCAGCTTACACAATAGCCTCTGTATCATTTCTAAAAATATTTTTTTAAAAATGATTAATATCTTTCCACCTAGATATAGCTGAATCCTTTTTCTTCCTGCACTGAATTCTATCTTTCTGATCCTTTGTATATTTTATACTCATTTGCTTACCTTGTAATAAACCTCATAGCCCTGTGGAATATTTCTTTCCCTAATCAAATAGGGTCAACTATTAGTCATATTATTATTATTATTATTATTATTATTATTATTATTATTACTGAGCTTCCCTATTTCTTTTACAAAAGCTATCCCAATTTAACTCCATGTGCTTGTTTGTCTGTCTGTGTTACTAGTCCATAAAATTCAAAGCTAAAAAGTCTTTTCTATTCTCCAGTGTTTATTTAGAGGTAAGATTTAATAAATATTTATTAATTGATTTATAACACATTGTATACATTTTTATTGGATATTTTCTTTATTTACATTTCAAATGTTATCCTCTTTCCCAGTTTCCCTCCCTCCTGGAAACACCCTATCACATCCTCCCTCCTCCTGCATATGCATATTATATTACCTATATATGTTACAGATAAAAAGCAAAAAGCATAATCTTACTCACTGATAATGGGAGATTTTAGAAGCCATGCTAGCATATAAAAAGATATATTTAATAGAAATGCAATTGTTTATTACTTATCAAATATCTGTCCACCTTAAATGAATACTAAAGTCATTATTGAGATAGTTTACATTATTCTTATCCAATGTTTAAATCCATTGTGCAATATAATCTTATAATCCACTACAGTTTGCATGACAAAATATTATTACATTTGTAATACTTATATAAATTTAATAACATTTTCAGTTGAAAGTAGATTCATGCTAGACTTGGAGGCCCACATCTATAATCTGAGCACTAAGGAAGCAGATAGGAATATCCACAGTTACAGGGCAATCAGAGCTATAAAGGAATGCCCTATCTGAAAAGCTAGGGCATATTCGTATACTTCCTTTTATGGGTACACTTCAAAGTTTTCAATAATTTAGTCAATTACTAGTATTAAAGTTTACATGTATATAAATAAAACTACATTAGATTACATTCATTTTCTCAGTCTCTCCATTTACTTTTCATATATTCAGTAGCCATGGGTGATTCACTGCTGCCATATACAACAATGAAATTGAAATCAGAAATGTGTGAATGAGTCCACGTACAGTTTGTTTTCTGAATTTACAAAGGGTCGAATTTTTGATAAAACTATTTGTCTTTCAAGCATCCCCAATAATGAGTCCATTTTTTGTGTGTGATCATAAGTCCAATGGAAGCAACTGTGATGATGAGAGAGTGCACAAAGAGTTATACTCATTATAAACTAAGAATGGTTCCCTAGAAAAGACAATTGCGTATCGATTGATTCAAATCAGGTGCCCAAGATTGTAATGCCAGATGAACAGCTGCGGTTCTGCTTCCTGAATTTCTGCTGTTGTCTGCTTAACCACCACAGAGTGTCACTGTGGGCTGAAAAGCCTTCAAAATCAACAACCAGGCCTGGAAAAGGAAAACAAAGATGAGTGATGATCAATTGAACTCCCCAGGGTTTCTGGCTCTTCTCCTCATTTCCGACACTAGCACTCTTCAAAATCCATAACAAGTACATGAGCAAAATTAAATCAGAGCAGAAAATGACTAGGACTACCTACTAGATAAATATCACCATTTTTGAAGCATCTGAAATAACATATATTAGTAAATGCAGAGTTGATTAATGCCATGGGAGTAAGATGAACTCTTGGAGTAGGATGCTGTCAGCATGAAGAATAAGATCTTGTCTTGATATTTTTCTCCTGCTGCATGGTTGATCATTTTACATTTGGTTCTTTTGACTTTATGTTGAAGGACATAAGTTTAGAATTCTGTTATTATTGTTGTTCACTCCTTAATAGTAATCATTTCCAAATATACTTAGGCAGCTCAATGTGGAACATCAAATTCATGGAAGGAAATAATATGTCTAATATAGGCTAACTTATGTGTGAATATTGGCTACATTTCTATATCTTTTGTTTTTAGTGTGTATGGGTGTGTGTGTGTGTGTATGTGTGTGTGTGTGTGTGTGTGTGTGTGTGTGTGTGTGTATGAAATACAGATTTTCCCTGAACTCAGAAATTCTACTGTCTCAGCCTCCCATGTTTTGGGATTATAAGCATGTCTATTTCCTAATACTACTGAAGAACACTGGCAAAGGCTGTTAGCACCAAGGACCACCAGCCCAGGATAGCACTACCCAAACAGAGAAGTGAACTTTGACAACAGTCATCAATCCAGAAAATCCTGAATAGGCTTGCCCATGGGCCAACTTGGTGGAGACATATATTCAACTGATGTTTTCACTTCTCAAATGATTCTAGCTTGTATCAAGTTGACATAAACTAGGCAGAAACACAGATGGAAATTTACCCCAATTTTATATTCCAACATAATAAAAACTTAATGAGTTTTTACAGCAATAGAATAAAGGAAGTCATAAATCAAAATTTTCTTTTCAAATAAATTAATGAAAACATTAAGTAGTAAAACCAAGCTGAGAAATCATAGTTACAAGTCCCTGACACTATCTGATGACATTCATCAGCTTTTTTTATTGGTTATTTTATTTATTTACATTTCAAATATTATTTCCCTTCCCAGTTTCCCCTCTGCAAACACCCTCTCCCATCCCCTTCCCCCTGCTTCTATGATGGTGCTCCCCCACCTACTCCTGCCTCACTACCCTAGCATTCCCCTATGCTGGGGCATCAAGGCTTCACAGGACCAAGGGCCTCCTTTCCATTGATGCCAGATAAGGCCCTCCTCTGCTACATATGCAGCTGGGGCCATGGGTCCCCCCATGTGTATTTTATGATTGGTTGTTTAGTGGTTGGGAGATCTAGAGGTCTGGTTGGTTTATATTGTTGTCCTATGTGATTGCAAATCCATTCAGCCTCTTCAGTCCTTCCCCTAACTCCTCCATTGCGGTCCCTGTGTTCAGTCTGATGGTTTTCTGCAAGCATCCATCTGTATTGGTCAGGTTCTGGAAGAGCCTCTCATGAGACAGCTATGTCATGCTACTGTCAGCAAGTACTTCTTGGCCTCAGCAACAGTGTCTAGGTTTGGTGGCTGCATATAGGATGGATCTCCAGGGGCAGAGGGCAGTCTCTGGATGGCCTATCCTTCCATCTCTGTCCCTTTATTTGTCCCTGTATTTCCTTTAGACAGGAGCAGTTCTGGATTAAATATTTTGGGGTTGGATGGATGACCCTATCCCTCAACCTGTGGCCATGCCTACCTCTGAATATGGACTCTCCAGGTTCTCTTTCCCCTTTGTTGGGTAGTTCAGCTAATGCCATCCATGTTTGATCCTAGGAGTCTCTTACTTTCCTGGCATCCGTGACTTTCTAGTGGCTACCCCCAGTTCCCCATCCCCCACTGCTACATACCTCTGTTCAATTTCCTGACCATCAGTTTTTTATTTGTGAAAACAAGGGGTTTCTTAAATGAATACATTCAAAAAGGTTTTATGTTAGTTGCAGAATGTTAGTTCAGACAGTTGTTTACAAGAATTGAATGTTTAGGGAACAAAAGATAGCACAAGATAAATAGTACTTAGCTTCTGGATGTACAACATTCTAACCTCTACATGGTCATTGAATTTTTCGTCAAGCCATCAGCACGTGTAGTGGAAGCCACAGTGTCTTTGAGAAAACTTATATTAACACATATGACAAGCTACATTTTTCCAAAAACATCAATCTGTCTGAGTCTATCTATCCACTCTTCTCATCTACTTGCTAGTGTTCAGAAATTTTTACATGGTATCTGGTTTGAGAATGAAATATTTTCCAAATAAAGACAAACTGAGCTTACTATATTCATATATTTAGAAATATGACAAACTAATTTGATATTATATATGCTAAAATGTTTAGTCTGTGTGTGAGCTTGTTTATATGTGCATATGAGTACAGGGACCTATATAGACCGGAGGAGTGTGGTAGGTCCCCTGGAGCTGCAGAGCATTGACTTGCATTCTGTTGGTATGATAAAACATTTTCTTGGTTTGAGTTTTCTGGTTGTGATGAAACACCATGACCACAACAACTCTTAGGAAGGAAAAGACTTATTTAGAGGTAGCTTACAGTTCAGAAGTTTAATAGTGTCACACCTTGGTGACCAAGGATTCAAACACATTCATCTATGAGGGGCATTGCTATGCAAATCATCATGAACACCAAAAGCAACTTGGGGAAAAAAGAATTTATTTCAGCAAACAGCTTACAATCCACTATGAAGGGATGTCTGCTAAGGAACTCAAGATATGAACCTAGAAGTGGGAACTGGAGTAGGATTTATAGAGGAAGGCTGCTTACTGGCTTACTTAGTATTCTTTTGTTTACAACACAAGACCACCTGACTAGAAGGGACAGAACTATCAGGATGAACCTTCAGATATCAATCATCAATCAAGAAAATGCTCCACAAAATTAAACCAATCTAATGGAGGCATTTGATACCAGGCTGATAAGCTGACAGAAAGGAAACAACAAAAAAACCAACAACAACAAAAAACTCAAAACATCCTAATAGTAGACTGTGTTAAGGGCAGTTAAAAATCCTTCTAATGTGGTTGGCAGAATGAAGTTCTGATTCTCTGGAGGAGCACCACATGCCCTTAACTGCTGCTGTGCCAACACTCTGGCACCAAAAGCTAAAATATTTCAAGAGGAAAACTTTAGCATAAAGAGTGAAAATGTAAATCTTGTATATGCTACATTTGACAGACTCTAAACTTTGAGCTCTGTTGACTATCTAATCTTCTAATGGGTTGTCTTTGGAGCCATGAAATCACATAGAAATACAATGATCAATCCTTCTTCTTTCTTTACCAGCTATATCCTTTGGCTCTTAGAACTGGAAACTACCTTTTCAGTTCTTTTTAAAATAAAATAATGAAAAGATTCTCTGCTCCATATGTGAATTGAATCATGGTGACATGTAGCTTCTTGGATACTTTCATTTACGGAATGATAAGGGTTTCTTACAAGTGGGTACCTGGTATTCTGTGTAGAGGAAAATTGTATCCCAGCTAGCTCTGCCCCGTTACACATCTCTGATCTTAGCTTCATTTTTGCTAGCTTGAAAAAAGGGGGGGGGGGACTCTGGATGTGCTTTATGTCCTGAACAAAAGAGGCAGCACAGTTATCATCAAATGGCTCCTAAACCCCAAGGAAGGATGTTCTTTCTCACCTATGTGTTATTCCTCATATGTTCAAGGCATTTTCCTAAACAGAGACTCAGCTTGCCCGAGGATGCTTTGTCCAGCATCTCTCTGATTAACAGGCACCACAGAATTTCTTCAGGTTTGGCAATAGGTATCTCATAGACATAACATACTGAAACTTAAAGTGGACAAAAATACTTCATAACAAGAATTTAGTTATAAAAAAATCATTGTATATAATCTAAGCTGGTATTTTTGAAAGTATTTTCAATTTCTGATGTCTACTTTAGAGTAAACAAATCAATTTTTGATCAGTGGGTATAAAATAAAACCAACTCTTCTATTAGTTTTATTAAAAAATAACATAGAATGAAGACAAAAATAGTTACATTGAATAAAAGAGCAATGAATGCTCAACTATAAGTGGAACATCTATACTATACTCCCATTTTGTAAGGGTCAAGAACCATTGTGGATATGAAAATCAAAAGATCCTATGAGACAGTGGCTTTGGATGCCTACAAGAAATGTGTTCGAGAGAGCAAGTTAGTTAGTTACTTATACAGACTGATAGAGGTTATGACACCTGCACAAGATCAAGCCAAATAAAATCTGGAATGGAATTAAAAGGTAGGCACAAAATACCATACCTAAATAAAAAGCTATTGGTAATGAATACCTGCTAGGAGTGGGAGAGATAGAGTTGTTAAAGGTGTGGCTCATAATAAGTTGAATCTGCTCGAACAAAAGACCAAATATCCAAAAACACAGAGGCAATACAAACTTGCAATTAATTCATTAAAACAATAACAAAGTGGGCACAGAGTAGCATGGGTAGGAAAGGAGAATGGATCTCTGAGACATTGGGCAACAAAATGGATATGATCAAAACCTACTATATGAGATACTTAGCTAATAAAATGAGGGAGAAAATAATGAGTAGAGACCAAACCTTTTTGAATGTCTGTAAGAAGGGGAAGGATGCTGCATCGATATAAATATATAAAGGCCATGATTCTTGTCTTCCTTGTCACACAGCATCTTGTGTTTATGTACACTGCCATGTCTATTATATCAAACTTTCTATATAACTTTCTAATAACATTTTAAATATATGTTCTTAGCCTCTCAAAAATTTGTCTTTATACCTTAAATTTTAAAAGACAAAATATTGTTTATTTTACCCTGAAGATTTAGCATTTGACTATCTTCCTTTTAGCACACTTACCAAGATACCAATGTATGTCCACAGTCTATAATGATTGCAAGAATTTCATCTATATTCCAAGTAAGTCATAAACCTCTATAGCTCTATCAACAATAGTGAAGCATCACTTCCTGGTCATAATGTCAAAGGTCTTTTCTTCATCACCTCAGATTTTCTCTATAAAGGTCAAACTTATTTCTTCTTAATAAACACCACTCCTGAATAAAAACTGCACAAAATCTAGTTGGCTCAAATCTTTCTCACATTTCAAACTGTACAAAAATATTTTTTAAATTCCAGCTAGCAGTGAATATAAATTATACATCAAACACATCTTTAGAAATATTTATTCACTAAATGAGAGTCTACAGTGACTATGAACCCATGTGGCTGCTAAGCTTCGGTGATATTTGGGATGATAAACAAAACCTGAATGTTTCTGAGTGATAGGCTCCAATAAGTTACCCTGACTCAATATTCAATAGAAATATAAAAAGCAGTTGCTGTGTGGAACAGGCCAAAGGCATCTACATTAGAATAATAAGGTAAGGAAAGAGTTAGCAAAAAAAAGAAGAAAACTGGAAGTAAATATAAATTATACATGGTGATTACACAGATTATCTAGGTAAATCTAGCTAAATGATATGAATTATAAGAGCTAGTAATCACAGATTTAGAAGAATCACCCCTAGAAATAACAAATACATTGTTTTAGTAATAAATATATATTTCAATAAGATGCTATTATCTTACTTATCATATGTTAATATTCAAATTGCACATATTTTTAATATTACCTGTAGTAAATTTAGATGTATTATCTTAAAAATAATAAATTATTTTAATTGATTACAAAGGCATTTTAAAACTTTACATTAAGTTTACATTCTTTGGTTTGCATTCCTTTTTGGTATTATCAGGTTAGCAAGAAGAAAGTCTGCTGACTGCTTTTCATAAAGGTAATTTGATGGATAAGAATGCCTATTTCACATTTATTTTGAACATAGAAAACAAAACTATATCAAGGACCTAACCCATTTTGAAATAATGACTACTATCAAGAACATAAACAATAGATGATAATAAAGATGTTTGTAAATAAGACCCCTTGTTTATTGCTAATGGGGATGTAAATTAGTAAAAACCAATGTGAGAACTTGCATGTGATAATTCTTGACAAGCTAAGTATAAAACTTTTATATGATTGATGCAGTTATGGTGTGTCTGTTTATATATGCAAAGGAATCTCTCAGAAGACAACGAAGCTACCTGACTATTCATTGTCTAATTATCCAACAGCCAAGATATAGAATGATTCTAAAGTCTGTCAATGATGGACTGTGTAAAGAAATTCTGAATGTATCCACAATGGAACTTTATTCACTCACACAGAGTAAGATGTTGTACCAAAATGTGATTTATAATCTAGATCAGAGGTAATATATGATAAGAATTTGATTATTTGTGATCATCCATCCACTACATTTACTTACTGCTTTGGTGTTTTTGAGACAATTTGACTTTGTAGACAAGTAAGGCTCAGAAAGCACCAGTCTTGAATTTGAAACAATCCTCCTGTCTTAGCTGGCTAGGTGCTGGAATTATGGACACGAAGCACTTCATTCATGCCCAGCATATTTCATTATATTATATAAATTTGCCAGCTAAGAATATTGTTTTTATGATTACCTGACCTATAAGAAAAAATTGTTCTTTTAGTGATTTTAATTAATTATTTTCTTAGCTTGATCCTGTGTTGAGACTGGTATTACTATTTGGCAGGGAGAAAATAGAAAAGAAAGATAGCAATATATCATATTATAAAATTCTTATCTTATCAATTGACATGACACTACAAATACACTTTAGTAATAAGCAATCATGGTATTTATATTCATTATTCATGTAAGCAGGTATCTAAGCAGGTATCTTTTTTTGTTTTGTTTTGTTTTGTTTTTTTGTTTTTCGAGACAGGGTTTCTCTGTGTAGCCCTGGCTGTCCTGGAACTCATTTTGTAGACCAGGCTGGCCCTCGAACTCAGAAACCCGCCTGTCTCTGCCTCCCAAGTGCTGGGATTAAAGGCGTGCGCCACCGCTGCCTGGCTAGATATTTTTTCTAATTTACAGTTTTATAATCAGGGTCAATAATTTTTACTAATTTCCTAAAATTTACTGATGAAATTGTGTTAAGAATTTTCAACATATCAAGGACTCTAAAGCCTTAATTTGTTCAACACAATCAGAAGAGTGATGACTGCACATAATCGGCATCTTCTTCATGGTCACTCTAATCTTAATTACATGTTGGTCTATGCACTCATCTAACAGGATTTTATAATTCAAATGTGATTTAGAGCCGTAAATTAAGTAATTGTCTATAGAACTGCCAGGATTTTTCGGATTGCTGATATGATTATTCTTGTAGAGCTTAATGTGGCCTTGTGACTAGAAACCAACTCAGAAATTCATAGTGTGTTTTATTGTCTCTGCAGACTGGCCATTTAGATCAGGGAAAAGGAAAAGAGGAAAATGTATTATCTGTCTCAACCCTGTGGCAGCAAAATGAAAAGATTTAGAAAGTCATAAAAATTACTTGAGAAAAAGCAGAGTATGGAAACAATTTGATCTGCGGTATTTAGAAGAAATGAACCAGAATAACTTCTGTCCAGCAGCTCACAGAAATACAGCTACCTGGCTTGGACCTTTATGTAACTGTGGAGGACCGTATGTTCCTTCAGATCTGCTAACAAAGCAATTTTAAATTCATCAGCCACTTCCACATCCACAGCTCCCTTTTATAAGTTTGAATTATTATTATAGTGTGTACAAAATAAAAAAATGGCACATATATTATATATATAGAAGAGAAGTCAAAGAAGTGTGGAAGCTTCCATTACAGAGATACATAAAGATACATGGAAGCACAGGAGATACTTTCCAGGCAATCTCACAAAGCAATGAAGGTGAATTTTCTATACTTTTACAAAACTTCTTCTATCCATTACTACCTGCCAAATTATGTAATGAAGCCAAACTTAATTTTGCCTTCAAACACATTCTTCCTGAGAGGCAAAACCACTGCTTTCATCAAGGCAAAGCTTCTTTTACTTTCTTTGACATTTTACCCCATAATCCTTGATAATTTTATTAAATACTTGTTGAAGTCCTATAAAATATATTTATTTATTCATTCATTCATCCACTTTTAATTAAATGTTTAGTTAGATTACTTACTAGTTACACAGCTAATTACTTGTTTGAGATAGCACCTACTTATTTTGCCCAGGCTGCCTTCAATTTCAGGATCCTCCTGCCTCAGCCTACTAAGAAACTATGGAAATAGGAGTGTGATCATCACATCTGACTCTGGAGGACTTTTCAGATTGCTGTGAGTAAGAATGATAATATAACGTTACTCTGCTAAACCATGACAGAAAACAGATAGTAAGCAAATAGTAACAAATAAAGCAATAGTAAGTATCAAGCAAACAAAGGTGAACTATATTGATTAAGGTTTGCTTCAGATGGGATGTAGAAAGGTGTTCCTGTGGGCAGGCAGCTGGAATGAAGGGGAGCTTCCAAAAATGTCATGCCGGCTGATATGTAGAATAATATAGGACCACCTGATTTCATAGTATCACTTACTTATATCCTGAACCATGAATAGCACAGTATAGTTTTCCTCAGATAGAAGCTTGCTCCCTATTGCAACAATAAATACATACTACCATTTGAAGTCATCTTTTCTATTCACCTACTACCATAAAATAAGGTCTTACCTGTTATCTGAAATATGTCATAGAAGACCAATGCTATTGAAATATAAGAGCTGTCTCTTGATATATTGCTAAAACTAAATAAGATCTGGTACTGATACCTGACTGTGGGTCACAAGCTTAAAGTTCATAGTTTATAACACCCTTTAATTTGCACATTCATTGAAGACAAACATTGGGAAAACACATAGTGTGTCTAAGTGTGAGGACGGAGAATCTAATGATGTTGAAGGAACGGTAAAGCCCTATCCTCTACATCTGGAATAATATAGATATACTCATAGACAGACAGACAGACAGACAGATAGATAGATATGGGGGGCTAGTCTCTTATTTACTAAAGACAGGTGACTTTCTTATCCTTACAATTGCCAGCAATTTTTAAATATTCAAAGTTGTGAAAATAAGGACCCATAGGTCATTATTGGCCCACTCCTGTCCTAGCTCATTGTGTTCTCAAAAAGCAATATATATAAAAAATTAATAAAATCCACTCCAGAGATTTGGGTGATATTTTATGAGGCTCATCAATGTTACAGTTCCAGTAGGCTAAGCCCATCACTCACTAGTGGTCTGGTGCTTATTTATAACACAAGAAAGCAGCAATGAACAGAGTTTGTTCATATTCAGGAAAACAACTGAGTTTTGTCACCATCAGCAGGACTGAGTATCCTCCCACTCACACTAGTGAAGAGCTATGTTTATCTTCCCTGCCAATGAAGTATTGATATAAAATGTCCTATTATATACTTCAATAGAAAAATTATGTCTTCTGTGTTATTGAATCAATGTTAGGTGGTAAAGACCCTCTAACTTGTTAGAGATCCAGAGACAAGGTCTTTCCTGAATATTTTTTGTTTTATTACATTCTAGGATAGATGCAGAGTTTATATTTTATTTCCATTTATGAATTGTTTTATATTAAAGTAGATTATGAAGCTTATATGATATATTTTTTTATTTTTTTCTATTTATCTCCAGGGTAAATATTATGTCTTGAGGGATATTGCTTTTGCCAAGAGGGAAAAAAATTTAATTCTCTCCAGTAAAAGAGAACAAGATTAAATTGGGATGTGTGTCAGTAAAGTTTAAACTTTATTGACAAGGATGTTATATCATTGTGTAAGATCCTTGCTAACTGTCTTGAGATAGCCTAAAAATATATTAAATGCAACATGACATGGAGAGGCAGGCCCTGCATCTCACTGCATGAAAGGGCTTACAGCATTGCCTTTCCCCCCTTCAGTATGATTTGAACATCAAAGAAACTTTAGGAAGACTCAAGAAAACATTTATGTTATAGGCCAGTTATAGAACTTAAGATTTAAATGGACAAATTCTAGGCTGAGAAGAGTAATTCATCCTGTTCTCTGTTGCCCACTACTCCTATATGTCTTTCCAAAGATGGCACATTTTTTTGAACTTTTTAAATAGGATATTTTCTTTATTTACATGTCATATGATATCTCCTTTCCCAGTTTCCCCTATGGGGGAAAAAAAAGAAAAGAAAAAAAATTAAAAAAAAAAAACCAAAAACCTTGTTCCCTCCTCCCTCTCTCTGCTCACCACCTCACCCTCTCCTGCTTCCTGGCCCTGGCATTCCCCTACACTGGGGCATAGAACCTTCACAGGACCAAGGGCCTCTCCTCCCATTGATGACCCATTAGGCCATCCTCTGCTATACATATGATGCTGGAGCCATTAGTCCCACCATGTGTACTCTTTGGTTGGTGGTTTAGTCCCTGGGAGCTCTGAGGGTAATTCTTAAATTCATCCCTCGGGAACAGAGGTGTGTGATGTGGTACGGTTGGAGGGTGGATCGGAGGTTGGGGGTGGGGGTGTCTGGGAATGGAATATGGAGTGTAAAATAAATTAATTTAAAAAATCTAAGTAAGCAGGTAATCAACAAACTGGTACCTACTTAAATGAAGTCAGATTAAGGAATTTGGAAGTGTATTATGACTCAGTCAAAGTCTCTTCTAAGGCAAGCTGAAATAAACTGAAATGAAGAATTGCAACCATTTGATTTGTGTAGGTATTTCCATGATTTGCTCAGCTTAGTTCTTCAAGATTTAATTGTATTATGGTTCTGATTTGGGGAAATTGTAATAGATACTTATGGATACTATTTACCTGACTCTTCTTGATACTCCATATATTGACCAAGTACAAACTAGAGGTGACATATAAATACAGATTTTATTCCTAGAGCATTTATCATAATTCTACCATGATAATCTCTCTGAGTTTGGGTCTTTTTAAAAAATCAAACTTATACCCTGTTATAACAATCCTTGATGATTCTGACAGGCATTCTATCCTTCATTCTGTCCAGTTTCCATAAAGTCCAAACTGGGCTATTAACCCTTTAATATAATGAGGTTTTCAAAAATCTAATACGCTCCAGCCCATGCAGATCCTTTGTTACCTATGCTAGAACAAGTGAAGGCTGTTATTCTCCTCTGACCATGATCACATGTTTCTGCACATGATTTTTTCACCTTCGTAAATTATACAGGCATTTCCATTATGCAATTTCTGAACATATAATTTTGAATCAGCAGAGTGCTGTACATGTTGAACAATATTGCTATGAACCTTCAGATTAAGGGCCAGATGACACTAAATTATGACACAGACTTAATCTTCATCTTGTCTCACCTTCATTCTTAGTGCTTGATCATATTCACATTCAAATCCATATCAGTTTTGCCAATTTCGATGTATTTGTCTCATGTGTTTTAGAAGTTAGTTCTGTTCATATCTGAAAACTAAAAGATCTCTTAAACTCTATCTTTGAGCTGGGACCTTTCTTTACCACTATCTAGAGAATCCGCCTTCTGTCTGGATTACATTTTCTCACAAAGATGAATTCAATTCCAATCCTTCAAAGTGAATTTTTGGTTGCATTTCATAAGGACTTCGTCAGTGTAGTTTCCCCATGATATCAGTGGTACATTTGTGTCATTGTATTTTCCTTTCATTCCTTGTTTTGTGCCCCTTGGCATTCTAGACCCTTAAAGGCAGGGTAAGCTGCTGCTTCTGTGTCAAATTGACACATTCAAGGGAAAGTAGCCTCAGCTGAGGGAATCCCTCTACCTGATTGGCTAATTGACAAGTATCTTGGGCATTTAAAAAATGTTTTGAGAGTCCAGCTCACTGTGGTATCACTCTGATGTGGTGGGTCCTGGGTTCTATAAGAAAGCAGAGTGAAACTGTGGATGGAGCCTGGAGACTCTCATGGAAGAATAGGAGGAAGAATTGCAACCTCCAAGAAGATAGGAACTTGATAAGAAAACCAACACAATCAATTAGCCTAGACCCTTGGAACTCTTAGAGACTGAACAACCAACAAAAAACATACACAGGCTGGACCTGGCACCTCTCCTCCACCCTGCACATAAAAGCAGATGTGGAGCTTGGTCTTCATGTGGGTCCTGAACAACTGGAGCAGGGGCAATCCCAAAGCTGCTGCATGTACATGGGATATGTTATTCTAGTGGGGCTTCCTTTTCTGGCCTCAGTGGGAGAGGAAGCACCTAGCCTCATAGACTTGATGAGTCAAGGATAGAGGATACACAGAAGGGCCCCTACAAAGGCAGAGAAGGAGCGGGCGGATTGAGGAAGGATTGTGGGAAGGAGTGACCAGAAGTGGGTCAGTGAGCAGTATATAAGGTGAATAACTTAAAAAAAATTAAAAGTTAAAAAGAAAAGAAACAAAATCAGGCTGAATAAGCTATGATGACCAAGCTGGAAAAGAAGCATCCTTCCATCGGGCAGTGGTGGCGCACACCTTTAATCCCAGCACTTGGGAGGCA
>JADRCD010185479.1:0-14682 GCA_019843815.1 Montemys delectorum | reverse complement strand
GCCTCACAGATACAGATGCGGACAGTTACAGCCTCACAGATACAGATACGGACAGTTACAGCCAACTTACAGCACAGGGACCCCAGTGGAGGAGTTAGGGGAAGGACTGAAGAAACTGGAGCAATTTGCAAACCTATAGGAAGAACAACAAAATCAATAATAACCCAGAGCTCGCAGGGACTAAACCACCAGCCAAATAGTACACAAGGAGGAACCCATGGCTCCAGCTGCATATGTAGCAGAGGATGGCCTTATCTGGCATCAATGGGAGGGAGGCCCTTGGTCCAGTGAAGGCTTGATACCCCAAGGAAGGAGAATGCTAGGATGCTGGGGTGGGAGTGGGTATGTGGGTAGGGAAGAACCCTCATAGAAGCAGGGGAGAGATGGGAGGGATAGTGAGTTTTCTGAGGGGAAACCAGAAAGGGGGAATAACATTTGAAGTGTAAATAAATAAATAAAATAACCAATAAAGAATTTAGAAATCTGGGCAGTGCTGATGCATGTCTTTAATCCCAGCCCTTGGGAGGCAAGGCAGGCAGATTTCTGAGTTCGAGGCCAGCCTGGTCGACAGAGTGAGTTCCAGGACAACCAGGGCTACACAGAGAAACCCTGTCTCGAAAAACAAACAAACACACACACACAAATGTAGGTGAATGTAAACTCTAGATCCTGCTCCACCTGTCTGATATTGATATAGTTAAATTGCTGTCACCAACACACTAAATCTCATGGGCAGCTTCTGCATCTATTATTTTGTTTGTTTCTTCTAGCAACTGAAATGTAGGTTTCAGAACACCTAGCTCCATCTAACTAAGCCCTGATGTGAAGTGAGTTCTCAGGGATCATGCCCTTTGCAACATCCAATGCTTCTCATAGCATCTTGGATGGAAGAAAGAACTATTTCTTATATAGTAAGTTTCTTAATAGAAATGTTTTTTCATTAATGTTTGTTCATTATCTATTTCATATATGTATATAATATATTCTAATTACTTTCACCAACACCTTTTCTTGACTCTCTTCGAAACATGGCAGTCCAGCCTCCTCACCAAGGAAATTTTACACGAATAAAATGTTCTACTTACATGTTCAAAAGTTCTACCTCATTTTTCGTCAATATTCTTTGATTCATCCTAAATAATAGTTGATATTTTAAAAAAGTTATCCTTAAACTCTACAGATTCAACATTTTATAGATATAGTAAATGAGACTCAAGTTCTAAATATTTCCCAGAGTAACATGTTTCTAGTGTTGCTAGTTAATGTTTGAGGTACTAGATATTTCTGACCTCTAACACTTAAGACTGCATGATCAAATCCCATCATGATTAAAAGTTCCAGCCAATACTTTCAAATATTTCTGAGTCCTCCTGTTTGCTGTTAAAAAGACTTAAATCTTTAATATAGATAAATGAGACATAAAATTTGAGTATAGATAAATAATAAAGAACATTTTCAGTGTAGCTGTATATAACTGATAATATAATTGTTCATGGATTTCTTTTATTTATTTATTTATTTATTTTAATTGATTTAAGTTTTATTGCATTGAGATGAGAAAAGATACACGATTTCAATTTATCTGTTATTTGTTAACATTTAAAAACATATTTTAAGTAAATAGAATTACATCACATTCTTCTATCCCTTTTGTATTCCAATTCCTCCCAGAGACATTCCCCCTTCAATACCTGCAATACATTTCATTTTTTTAATTGTGTCATATTCTTTAAAATTTATAAAATACTGTTGCAATAAAAATGAGTATTATAAAAATTTTTGATATAAAACAACAATCATTTGAACAGTCTTATGTAGATGCTTGTCTATAGCAATACTGAAAATATATGTTTTTCTCAATATATATTTTAAATAACTCCAAACATATTAACCGTATATTTTAAAATAATTCATCACTACTAATATTTTTTAAAATGAACATAAATAGTCTTTTTGTTTGTTTGTTTGTTTGTATTGTTTTTGATAGAGCTTAAAATCTTGGCTTTTGCTGTGGTACAAGCCCAAAATAAGACAATTTTTAGACATTGGAGTTCATTGTAATAAGGTTGTACTTTAATGACCCTCATATCACCAAAGGATTTTACGTCCACAGTAGCTAAGCTAAGAGTTGACAGTTCTGCTACACCAAGGAATGAATTGTAGGCACGATTTTTGGATACAGATTTCCTGCTAGGGTCAAAGCTATTTGGCTTGAGTGATTGTCTTTGTTCTCAGTCCACAGAGGATAGGATACATTCATTTAAGAAATGGTGTGTGTATTAAGATGGTCTATTCATTAAGTCATTCAACAACTATTTCAATGAACAATAGTTCTGCTTAGAGAACCATTGCACAGACATTAGATGAGAGTAAGAATCTAGTTCATTGGCTGTGATGATTTTGAAAAGCATTGATCTCAGAGAAAGAGTAACTTATAAGGTCCTCTTCTTCAAACTTGATACAATAGTTACAAACATCAAGCAAAGCATTCAGTCTCACTCTTTGTTGTTCGCTTACAAGTTACCTCCTAAGTTAATTATCTACATGTCTTTTGGCTGTATAAGTCTTTTGAAATATGTAAGCTGTTCTGAAAACCATAGTATAGTATAAAAACATGAAATAATCAATCCTACTAACAGCAAGGCTGAGATGGGAGAAACATGATTTCAAGACCATTATCTGGTACACAGCAAGATGCTATATTGTACAAACAAGCAGAAAATGTATATGGATTGTACAATATTGGGCCTATATATCCAATTACCAAATTAGAGAGATCACTGGATGACAGCCAACAAATTTCTAATTCCTCATATTTTTGGATTTCAACTGATTAAGATATGTTTTTAATATTAATTTTCATATTATGTTATTAAGAAAAAGTAATTATTACTTTGTAGAGAGCTGTCTGAATCGTACCTTAAAGATGGCACTGAGTTCCGCTTCTTGGGATAGAGAACTATCTCATAAACAAGTCCATATATGGTTTTGCCTGACGATTTAGCTTAGAGTGACCTATCCGCCTTCGCCACGTGGACCAATGAGGGTAGTACAGTTTAGAGCATTTAAGGTTGAGGGAGTGGGCCCGGGAAAGAAGAGAAGATTGTTCAAGGTTCCTGAATAAACTGCTTAAAGAAGAACTCTCTGGTTGTGTCTTCCTTGCTGGTCGAGGTGGTAGCGACAAGTGGTGGCTCGTACGGAAACCCTCATTTGAGCTCAGAACCCTCATTTCTGCAGTCAGGGCAGCCAGCTGGTAAGTTCCCAGGTAAGGTGGGAAGAAAAGCAAGCTCTCGGAAGTAGAGGCTATAAGGACTCTGAGTCAGAGTGATAAGGTTTCTCGGGTGAGCAAACTAAGTCAAAAGTGAAAGTAAGCATGGGCGCTTTGCACTCGCACCCAATTTTTCTGGCTCTTCAGGAGCTACTCTTGTCAAAGAATCTTAAGCTAAAGAAAAGCATTCTTGAAAGGTTCTTAGATGAATGTGACACGACTGCTCCTTGGATCGCTGTGTCTGGCAATCTTACGATAGATTGCTGGGATAAATTGGGGAGAGACCTAGATTTTGCCTGGGAGCAAGGCATACTTAAGAGTGGTGTGAGACCAGTGTGGAAGCTGATCAGGGGATGTCTAGAAGACCAAAGATGTTGTAAGGCAATAGAGGAAGGGCAGGCAGCATTGGAACAGGTCAAGGAGGAGCAATCAGTTAAGTCGGGGAAAGACAGTTCCGCTACTGATTGGTCAGATACAGATGAAGAGTTGGAAACCCTAATTGAGGAATTAGAAAAGAGTACTGTGAAAGAAAAACGGAAAAGGAAAAGAGCTCTGTTAGATACGGGGCCTCCCCCTACTGGCTTTCCATCTGCTCCTCCTCCTTATAACCCTGAGGTTTGGCGCAACATGCAGACAGAGCTACAACTCGAATGTCCCGTATTTCAGGATCCCCAGGGGCAGCGTTATCATGAGCCCTTGGATTTTAAGGTTATAAAGTCCTTGGCTGAGTCCGTCGGTACTTATGGTATCACAGCCTCTTTCACTTTAGCACAAGTAGAGGCACTTAACAGGCACTGCATGACTCCAAGTGATTGGAGTGGACTTGCTCATGCTTGTTTGTCCCCTGGACAGTACCTAGATTGGAAAGCCTTCCTGATTGAGTTTGCTAATGAACAGGCAGACGCTAATCGTGCTTCTGGGAATCAAGCCTGGGATAGGGATATGTTTTTGGGGCAAGGTCGCTTTGCTAATCAGCAGACTGGTTACCCATTGCAAGTTTTTGAGCAGGTGAATCAGATTGCTATAAAGGCATGGAAGTCCTTGCCTAATAAAGGGAAGGTAAGCGGGAACCTTACAAAAATCTTACAAGGCCCCATGGAGCCATTTTCTGACTTTGTAGCCAGATTAGTGGAGGCCGTAGGGAGAATCTTCGGTGATCCAGATGCAGCTATGCCGCTGATCAAACAACTAGTGTATGAACAGTGCACTAAAGAATGCCAAGCCGCCATTACTCCATATAAAAACAAGGGACTAGAGGCTTGGATGAAGGTGTGCTGAGAGTTACAGTGGCCTTTAACCAATGCAGGACTAGCAGCTGCCATGATGCAGCTGAGTCAGAACAAAAGAGGAAGCTCAGGGGCATGCTTCAAATGTGGAAAATTTGGGCACCTTAAAAGGCAAAGTCCTGAAAGAGGAAGTAAGTCTGGTGCAGGAAGTGGCCAACACCCTAAGCAGCCCGGACTTTGCCCCAGATGTAAAAAGGGGAACCATTGGGCTAATGAATGTAGATCCGTAAAAGACATCAATGGACAACCTTTGACCCAAGGATATGGTGGAGCCTGTCCAAAAAACGGGCAGAGGGGCCCACATCCCCAGGGCCCGCAAATATATGGGGCAATAGAGAATCAGGACAGAGAGTCGAAGGAGGAGAGGTGTCCAACCCTCCGCCATCCGAGGAACTGAGAAGAGCCACTCCAGGCTCCGCAGGACTGGACCTCTGCTCCACCTCCAGACTCGTATTAACTCCTCAGATGGGGGTCCAGTTAATAGAAACTGATTTCAAAGGACCCCTTGAACCAGGAACAGTGGGGTTGCTACTTGGTAGATCATCCTCAGCTCTTAGAGGATTGATTGTCCATCCTGGAGTAATCGATCCAGATTACACCGGAGTAATTAAGATCATGGTGGCTTCCCCTAGAGGCATTACAGCCATCTATCCAGGAGACAGGATAGCTCAATTAGTCATACTTCCCAGTTTGCATGCTAAGTATGCAGCTAAGTCAGGAAAAAGAGGGGAGAGAGGGTTTGGCTCATCAGGAACTGATCTGACATTCTTATCCTTAGATTTAGATCAAAGGCCCATCCTTGAATTAAAGATAGAAGGAAAATCCATCCTAGGTTTGCTCGATACTGGTACAGATAGAAGTATCATTGCAAAAAGAGATTGGGCAACAGGGTGGCCAGTCCAAACTTCCTCACAAACTTTACAAGACCTAGGTTATGCAAAAGCTCTGGATATGAGTTCAAGACAGCTAAAATGGCAAGATCAGGAGGGATACTCCGGAGTTATGCAACCCTATGTATTGGAGTTACCAATTTCCTTATGGGGAAGAGATTTGTTAACTACCATGGGATTTAGATTGAGTAATGAGTTACCTTATTCAGGAACCACCCAAAAGATTATGCAAGGAATGGGTTATGTTCCTGGCTATGGAATAGGGAAGTATTTGCAGGGACACAAGAGCCCAGTTCCTGCAGAGCAGAGGAGTATTAGGCAGGGACTGGGTTTTTCTTAGGGGCCACTGGGGATGGTATCCCCATTACTTGGAAGACAGAGGACCGAGTATGGGATCCTCAATGGCCTCTATCCTCTGAAAGGTTGGCAGCAGCACAACAGTTAGTCTCTGAACAATTATCTTTAGGTCATATAAAATCTTCCTTGTCTCCTTGGAATACTCCTATCTTTGTCATCAGAAAGAAATCAGGGAAGTGGAGATTACTCCATGACTTAAGAGCCATTAATCAACAAATGCAAATTATGGGCCCTGTTCAGCAGGGGGTTGCCCCTGTTATCCACCTTACCAGCTTCCTGGCCTATAATAGTCATTGATATAAAAGATTGTTTTTTCTCTATTCCACTTGATGTCAGAGATAGTGAGAGGTTTGCCTTCAGAGTTCCTTCCTGTAATCATGAAGAGCCTGATCAGAGATATGAGTGGATAGTGCTGCCACAAGGTATGGCAAACAGTCCCACCATGTGCCAATTATTTGTAGGTAAAGCCTTAGCTCCCTTGAGATAGCAATTCCTGCAAATAAGATGTATTCATTATATGGATGACATCTTGCTTGCAGCCAAGTCTGAAGATGATTTAGATAAAGCTTATATTTTCTTAGTTAAATTATTAGAGAAGAAAAAATTGATTATTATCCCCGAAAAGGTGCAAAAGGGAAAAATAGTTCAGTACTTGGGGGCAAAAATCCAGAGTAATCAAATAGTTCCTCAAAAATTAGAATTGAGAAAGGATGGCCTACGAACCCTAAATGATTTTCAAAAATTAGGGGATATAAATTGGGCTCGTTGTTATTTAAATATTCCCAATTATGAGTTAAAGACATTATATAAAATTTTGGTGGGAGATGCTGCCTTGGATTCCCCCAAAAATTTAGATTCGGCCACATGACAAGCGCTGGCTAAGGTAGAGGAAGGATTGAATTATGCTTTTTTAGAGAACATCCTGTCGTGTTTCCAAAAATAACAGCATCATGTCCCATTAAGTGGGCTCTAAATATTTTTATGGATAGATCTAAGACTGGTTGTGGAGCTTATGTAATTAATGATGGGAAACCAGTTATGTATCAATTTAAGCCTGGTTCTCTCCAGACTGTTGAGTTGCAAATACTGGTTGAAGTTTTTAAGGATTGTGCATTTCCCTTCAATTTAATATCTGATTCGGCTTATGTGGTAAATTTAGTGAAAGTTCTTGAAATTGTAGGATCCAAAAAAATGGGAAGTAGTATTTCTGGTTTGATTGAAGAATTGCAATGTTTGATTTGGGTATGTAAAAATCCCTTCTTTATACAACATATAAGAGCTCATACTGGTTTGCCAGGGCCATTGAGTGAAGGAAACTCTACAGTAGATAAATGTACAAGGCAAGAATTTATCTTTATGAGCTCCCTGGAACAGGCTGTGAAATTTCATCAAAATTTTCTTATCAATGCAAAAACATTACAACAAAAATTCCATTTGTCTAGAGCTGATGCTTGGGAGGTGGTTCTTCAGTGCCCTCAATGTGTTATTCATCATCAAATGCCATCTATTGGAGTTAATCCTCGAGGGTTGTGGCCTCTAAAACTATGGCAGATGGATGTTACACATTTCTGAATTTAGCACCTTAAAATATGTTCATGTGTCTGTGGATACGTGTTCTGGTATTATTCATGCTACCCCATCAAGTGGCGAAAAGGCACGCAATGTTATTTTGCATTGCCTTGAAGCCTGGGCTGCCTGGGGTAAACCTCAGCAATTAAAAACAGATAATGGACCAGCCTATATGGCTCAGACCTTTACATCCTTTTGTAGACAAATGGATGTTTTTGTTTCCCATGGTCTATAACCCTCAGGGACAAGGTATTGTGGAATGTGCTCATTGCACGCTTAAAGAAATTCTACAAAAACACAAAGGGGGAATTGGCCAAGGCCGTATCCCAAAAGAAAGAATTGCTCTTGCTCTTTTTACCTTAAATTTTTTAAATCTGGATGTGGATGGCCTTTCCGCTGCTGATCGTCATCAGAGCAGCAGAGGAATATCAAAGGGCTTTGTGAAATGGAAGGATGTGGCATGTGGCATGGGCCTGATCCAGTGCTGGCATGGGCGAGAAGGTCTGTTTGTGTTTTTCCTCAGGATCATCTAGAACCTTTGTGGGTACCGGAGCAGCTAGTCCGAAAGTGCAACAAAGATGTGGATGCTCGCCCTGTTGCCGATCCTGAGCCTGAATGGGGTGTCGGTCCTGATGGAGTCACTTTGGGGAATCCTGTCAGTATTCCCAAGACCTATGCTGATATGACATGATGCTCAAGTGTTTCCTCGCTTTTTTAGCACTAATAGAAGTTTAGATTTACCCTTTTTGCCTAAAGATGAAGATATTGCTAGTGTCAATGAAGATAGAAGTATTAGTTTATTAGGGAGTTTATGTTTTTATTTAGTTAAGAATATTAGTGATGATAGTAGTTGCATTATGTTGTATAATCAATCTGCAGCTTGGTTTGATGTGCCGTGTACCCCATTGATGTATTCAGTAAATGCTACCTGGATAAGAGGATGGTGGCCTAAATGTAGTAATGATGAAGTATCTTCTCCTCAACCATGGTGGGCACCCTTTTGTGTAGGGTCCACGAGAAGGGGCAGGCCACTGCCCTGGACAGGCTCTCAAGCAAGAAAAGCAATTTGGACAGGTAAAGATTATTTTACCTTTTCTCCAGGTATTAGTACTACATTTAATAAAACCTTTGCTGGAAAAAATTTTGCTGATCAAAATCCAACTCAAGCCTTCGTGGCCAATCCCTTTGATGTTTGGCTGCTGTGTGGTATAAATGGTAGTTGTACAGATTTGTCACCTTTTGTTATGATAAGTGAGGGAGCCCACGGTGTTGCAGTGTTTAACTGGAGCTCCTCAAGGCCATTTTGGAGGATTTTTGATCAAGATCCTAAACCTACGAGGAGCTCTCCATTGCCAGAGGAGAAGGTTGGGGTTCCAGGAGCTAATATTACTTTTGGGAATACGCCTGTTTGTGTGTGGTCCCCTTTTGTGTTTATAGTAAGTAATAGCAGTATTGTTAGTACAAATAGCTTAAATTGTAGAAAAGATAATTGCTTTTGTATCTTGTGTTGGGATGCCAGTAGGTTTCCCGTAGCTGTGGTCACCCGAATGCCATGGTGGATTCCTGTTCCTGTGGAAGCTCTCAATGCCATGACTCTGTTTAGGCAAAAGAGAGATTTTGGCATTACAGCTGCTATTGTTGTGTCCATCTCTATTGCTGCGGCTGGAGCAGTTACTGCTGCCATTGCTATGGACCATACTGTACAAACAGCATCCACCCTTAATAAGTTATCAGCCACTGTTGCAACGGTCTTGGATACTCAAGCCTCTGTGAGTTCTCAGTTGAAAGGAAGCCTGATGGTGCTTAATCAAAGAATTGACCTTGTTCAGGAGCAGGTTGACACTCTGTGGCAGCTTGCCCAGGTGGGCTATGAGTAGAAGTATCCTGGTTTGTGTGTCACCTCTATTCAGTATCAAAATATTACTCAGGCTGCTAATCTTTCTCGCCAACTGTCTCAATATCTTACAGGGAACTAGTCTGCAGGTTTTGAAGACCTCGTGCATAGATTGAGATTGGCCATCATCAGTGTTAATTCCACGAGGGTGAATGCGGGGCTGGCCAATGGATTATCATCTTGCATCGCCTCTGCCATGAATCATCTGAAGGAATGGGCAGGCATTGGGGCCATAGCTATATTTTTACTCCTGGCTTGCTTTATTGGTCTCTGGTGTTTGTGAAAGATAAGGTTGACTCAAAAGTGGAGTGAAGCAATGATTGTGCAGGCATTCACTGCCATAGAGGCTGGACTGTCCCCCCAGGTGTAGCTGGCAGTCATGCAAAAGTGATCAGCTGCACTCAGGATGCGAGGCTAAGCACTGCACTTGAGGTATGCCACTTGCTGCTTGCAACCTCGAGAAGAGCATGTCTGATTGCATACAGGTTGGTACCCCAGGTCCTGTCTCTGAAAAAAGGTATCGGAAGGGTCTAGCCCTCATCGGGCCTCATGAATCCTGAGAGGGGATAGTACAATGTCCCATTGTTCAATACAGAGATCAGACCTCTACTCTTGCCCAGTACATTTAAAAACAAAAAAGGGGGAACTGTAGAGAGCTGTCTGAACCGCACCTTAAAGATGGCGCTGAGTTCCACTTCTTGGGATAGAGAACTATCTCATAAACAAGTCCATATATGGTTATGCCTGCCGATTTAGCTTGCTTCCGCATAGAGTGGCCTATCTGCCTTTGCCACGTGGACCAATGAGGCTAGTACAGTTTAGAACATTTAAGGCTGAGGGAGTGGGCCCGGTAAGAAGAGAAGATTATTCAAGGTTCCTGAATAAACTGCTTTAAGAAGAGCTCTCTGGTTGTGTCTTCCTTGCTGGTCGAGGCTGTCTCGACATTACTTCTTGTTATTTTTGTTGTTAGAGGTGGAATTGGGTTTGTTTGAGTTTGTTGAAAGATTACTTTCTTGCTTCTTCTAGGGTGTAGTTTTGCTCCTTATGCAGGTGTTTTCCATCTATTATCCTTTGTAGGGTTGGATTTGTGGCAAGATATTGTGTAAATTTTGTTTTGTCATGGAATATCTTTGTTTTCTCCATCTATGGTAATTGAGAGTTTTGCTAGGTATTGTAGCCTGGGCTGGCATTTGTGTTCTCTTAGGGTCTGTATTATATCTGCCCAGGATCTTCGAGCTTTTTTTTTTTTAAATTAGGTATTTTCTTTATTTACATGTAAATTTCTCCTTTCCCAGTTTCCCCTCTAAAAAACAAACAAACAAACCAACAAAAACAACAAGAACAAACTCCTGTTGCCTCCACCATCCCCATGCCTGCCACCCCATCCTCTTCCACTTATTGGCCCTGGCATTCCCCTACACTGGGGCACAGAACAAGCTTTTATAGTCTCTTGTGAGAAGTCTGGTGTAATTCTGATAGGTCTGCCTTATAAATGATACTTGACCTTTTTCCCTTACTGCTTTTAAAATTCTTTCTTTGTTTAGTGCATTTGGTGTTTTGATTATTATGTGTTGGGAGGAATTTCTTTTCTGGTTCAGTCTATTTGGAGTCCTGTAGGCTTCTTGTATGTTCATGGGCATCTCTTTTTTTAGGTTAGGGAAGTTTTCTTCTATAATTTTGTTGAAGATATTTACTGGCCCTTTAAGTTGGGAGTCTTCTCTCTCTTCTATACCTATTAACCTTAGGTTTGGTCTTTTCTTTGGTTTCTGGATTTCCTGAATGTTTTGGGTTAGGAGCTGTTTGCATTTTGCATTTTCTTTGACTGTTGTGTCAAGGTTTTCTATGATGTCTTCTGCCCCTGAGATTCTCTCTTCTATCTCTTGTATTCTGTTGGTGATGTTTGCATCTATGACTCCTGATCTATTTCCTAGGTTTTCTAATGTGGTTCAAAAGAGTGGAGGGGCCTGGGCTGTAGCCCAGGCCTGGTCTGCTGATGCTCTCTATCTCCTAGGGTGGCAGGGGGGCTGCTGAGGCCCGAGTCTCTCTCTCCTCCCGGGGCTGGCCTGTTTGCTGCATGGCGCCTTAATTAAAAAGGAGGCAATGTATGAATGAGTTATTTTATTGTAGGAAGGGGAAATATGCTAGTTGAGTGGGGAGAAGGAAAGGAGAGGAAGGAGGGAGAGAGAAAAGAGAAGGGAGAGAAAAAAGAAGAGGGAGAAAGAGCAAAGAGGAGAGAGAGAGGGAGGGAGCAAGAGGGTAAGTGTAAGCGAGAGAGCTAAGAGTGAAAGAAGAGAACAAGAGAGTGAGGAGGGGCCAAACCACCCCTTTTATTGTGTGGGGCGTGGCATGCCTGGCTTGTGGTCAGATGACTGTGTGTAAGGTCCAGCTAGAATGCTCGGAGTTTGAGGCAGTGTCTGCCTGATAGAGCACACATCTCCTGCAGGGGCAGCTGTGAGGGGTCTGGGCTGAAATCTGAGCCATGGTCTCAGGAGCAATTCACCAAATGCCTTCCGTCCCTCCTGAGCAGATGCTCAGTGGGTCTCCGGGGCTCGAGGTGGCTTTACTGGACTCTGGCTGTCAGAACTGCTCACTGCCCAACATTCTAACTGCAGGATTGTCTCCCTTTGTGATTTCTTTATTGTTTCTATTTCCATTTTTAGATCCTGGATGGTTTTGTTAATTTCCTTCACCTATTTGATTGTGTTTTCCTGAAGTTCTTTAAGGGAACCTCCACAGTGTGTCTTCCACAGTGTTTCAATGATCTTAACTGATTTCCTAGCTGTTATTAGCTTGGAATTTTTACAAGGAAGCTGCTTTATCAAACAGAGTGTCTCCAGAGTTAGAGATAGAAGTCAGGCACTATCGCTCACTGTAAACATAGTTAGAATTCTCGGAGCAGTCCCACACAAGGCAGAATTGCTTTACATACCAATGAGAAGTTGAAGGGCTTCTGTCACTAATTATCTATGTTACAGCCAAGGACATTCTTAAGAAGTACTAGAATGGGACCTCCAGGTGCTTCCTTCAGACAGACCCAGAGATAGGGCTGCCAAGATAGCCCAGCAGGAAGGACACCACTATTCCTCCACTTAGCACATGGCTGTTTGATCTTACTGACTTTGGTGTGACTGCTACCTGCCTACTTGATCCCTAGCATTCACCCTGTTTCTATATACTATATAATCTTAATTTTTACTTTGTACAAATTCACTCAGATTCTGTACTCCCTTGTATTGTCTCTGTTTGTCATTTTTTTGCCAACATCTTGTCTAACTGACCAGGACCCTGTTTCCCTATGGGTTGAGGGAGGTCCAGACTGGCCAGCCCATGGCATTTCCTCTTCAAGGGCTTCTAGCTGTTTACCTGTGTTCACCTGTATTTCTTTGAGGGAGTTATTTATGTCCCTCTGAAAGTCATGTATCATCATCATGAGAAGTAATTTTAAATCTGAATCTTGCTTTTCTCGTGTGATGGTGTGTCCAAGACTTGCTATGGTGGGAGAATTCGGTTCTGATGATACCAAGTAATCTAGTTTTCTGTTGCTTATGTTCTTACTCTTGCCTCCTGCCATCTGGTTATCTCTAGTGCTACCTGCCCTGGGTAAATCTGACTGGGGCCTGTCCTTCCTGTGATCCTAGTTGTGTCATAACTCCTCAGAGTCAAACTATCTCTGACATCCTGTGATTCCAGGATCCTGTGATCCTGGGCTCGTTAGAACCTCTGGGAGTGAAGCTTCCTCTGGGTATTGTGGGACTGGCTGCAAAATTTATGCCCAAGGTCTACTCAGGGCACCAGCCCAGACAGACTGGAAGCAACCCTTGCCACTGGGCTGGTGGAGTTCCTGCATACCTGGGTCCCACTGGTCCCAGTTACTCCCAGTGTTGGGATAGGTATTGTGTCCTCCTCACCTCTGATCCTCTGAACCAATTCTTTTTCTTATGCTGTATGGGAGAGAGTAGCATAAAACTGTAATTGTTATATAAAGAAGAGAACAAAAGTCACTAAGAAGAAAGGTAATTACATATATGCACACACATAAATGAACACTAAATAAGAAGCCTTGAGTGCCCAGATGCTAAAATAATGAATATTTCCCAACCAATACACCATTACCTTATTTGCTATAAAGTACAATTATTTAAAGTAGATATCTTCAATGGCTTTCAATTACAGAGCCTGATGAAAGTAATTTAATAACAAATCTCCAGGAAGCTATAGAACCAAGTGTATTTTCCCCCTAAAATATAAGATCAGAATTCTGAACATGTAGAACTGATTGAAGTATCTGGCATCCATATGAAAGGATTTGTCAAAAACGGGTAGCTCATGCTGTGACAGGGACACTGCAGAGCACTGTGCACTATCAATTCAGCAGAAGAGGCCACGCAGAGTGAAAAGGACCACTCTCAACATGAATTTCATAACACTCTGGTATCACACTTAGAAACCTGCCTCGAAAATGACTGAAAAATAAGCTAAACACAGCACTTATGTTTAGATTACATGATATAAAGGACCTAATTTTCACATACTTTGTCCCCAAATGTCAACCATGCGTTCTATAGATTCACAGCATGGTAATAGGTTTATCAGATACATGTTGTTACCATGTTGAGAAATTTATCTTTGAGCACTTCTATTCTGATATGAAAGAATCCAGTTGCCAAAATAGAATAGTCACACTTTGAACAAAACAATTAGAGGAACATTATAATCATTCCAATAGAAAACAAGAACTAAGTGAGACATCCCTGAACTGTTGCTGGCTGTTTTAGTTAGTTTTCATTTCCTGTGATAAAACACCATGACCAAGGAAACTTATAAACTGATTTGGCTTATGATGTCAGATGATTAAAGTCCATGGTAGAAGAACAAAGGAATGACTGAGAGCTCACATCTTGATCCACAGCCACAAGGTTGAGATCAACACAAGAGTATATTGAAGCCTCAAAGTCCATCCTAGAGCCACACCTCCTGATCTTTCCCAAAAGGTTCCACTAACTGAGGACCAAGTATCCAAATAATGAGCCTATGGGGACCATACTAATCAAACCAAAGCCTCATTACCATTATCTATTTTGGTTATTTCAATATCCCAAACTAATTTGCTTAACAGTTTGTAAACCATTTTCTTGACCCACAGCTCTCATATGGTAATTGTTTGCCATTATGCTCCTAATATGCTTAGTTGTATTTAATTCCATTTTGCAAAGCAAAAAATGAATGCCTCTGTTCTAGTTTTCTATTTCTATTCCCTGTTCTAGATTTCTGTTATAAAACATTCTGTGATAAAAGATTCTGCCAAAAAAAAAACCATTCTGACAACAAGAAACTAGGAGAAGAATGGCTTTATTTGGATTATACAGCCTGACCACAGGCCATCATTGAGATAAATCATGGCAGAAACTCAAGCAGAAT
>JADRCD010185477.1:0-21127 GCA_019843815.1 Montemys delectorum | reverse complement strand
GTTTCGTTTCACAGAGGGGTGATTGGATTGATGAATGAATGGATGTCAAATCTGAGGTCTGGGGAGTGTCCAGAGATAGGTCTGCACAGTGGGACTCGGAAGAGGATGCTGGAAGAGAGACCCAAGAGGTCCGTCACTGGGTCCTTAGTGTCTTCCTCTCTGGGTAGGCCTCGCCTAGATACTTCGTAATCCACAAGAAGAGAACTGAGGCCTCACCCTGAGCAACACCCTAGGCTAACAGCCCTAGTCAGAAGCAAGGCCGAGGAGGAAAGCAAGTTCGAATGGTCAAGGTGCCATCTCTAGACAGAGGGAGACAAGTGCTCTGCAGGGTCCCTGGGACAGAAGGAGGACTGAAAGCTCCCGGGAGGCCTCTGAGTGGGTGGAACACTCTGGAGACCAAGAAACACAAATGGAACAGGCTGCTTCCCGAGCATGAGCTACAGCCACTTAAGGCATGCAAGCAAGGGCCAGTCCAGATGGAGATTCGAACACCCGATAAGCAAGAGGGAGTGAATCAGATGGCATCTCCGATTCCTTCTAGCCTAGAGAACCAGGCCAGCAGGTGGATAGCTGAGCTACCCTCAGAGCCTGAGAGTGCCCCCTTGGAGAGGCTGCCCCTTGTGTTCTGAGTATTCAGAGGGAACCACCTTTTGTCAAGTGCTCTGGGGTCTACATTATCAGTCAGAAAGCCTTTGGAGTGGGGTCAGAGTTCAGGGAAGCTGAGATGCATGCTTGACCCTAAGTTCTAAGGATGCATGTCTATTCCTGGCTCAGCACCACACAGGCTAGAGGTTTTGGAACACATCTCAACAGGCAGGAGAGGGGGGAGAGATGAAAGAGCCTACCAATCAAAATAGAAAGCATTCACGCTAAATGTTTTGGGAATGCTAGGTCAAAGAAGCCCAATGAATTTCTCTGCATCAGGATTTCTCCAAACCTCAGATACTGGAGCACATGGAAGTACCACACTGTCCCTTCTTTTAGAAAGACGAGTGTTTTCTCCACTACCCAAAAGAGGAGAGTTCCAATGGGAGGATTCTGCTTGTGGGGTTGAAATGGGTGCAAGTGTGAACAGAGGAGAGAAAACTCCTGGGACGCTTAGGAGGGAAGGAAGCTGGGGAAAATGGCTGGAGCTTTCAGGATCCTACAGGTCTGGAATGAGGACGGAGGACCAGGACCCCCGGGGTCTAGAGTCTGTGGTCAAGGGGCTGCAAGGGATGCGGGTCAGGACAAGCAGGGGCGCTCAGTGGTCCTGGGTCTCAAGTTCGCGGAAAAAGCTGCAAAGGATGGGCGTGTGGACCAGCTGGGGTGCTGGGTTCAGCCGGGAAGTTGCCACCACACTGGAAGCAGGTCCCTGGTGTGTAGTCAGGACAAGCCTTCAGACTAACGTGCAGCTATCCACCTGTGCCCGGAGCCTTCTCGCTTGGCTTTTGGGGTAGGGGCTGGGTTAACCCACCTATCCTGTCTCCACTTTCCGGGAGCCCCGAGCCTGGCCCTTCAGTCTCGGGGCGCCCTCACCTCCACCAGCGGGTAGGCGATCTCGTTGTAGATCTGCTCGGTGAAGTGTTCTATGTAGTAGGCGCCATCGAAGGTGAACTGCTTTGGGGGTTCGTCCGCCGCTCCCGGGTTCTGAATGAAGCATTGGCCGCGCGCACAGTCCACCGTCACCACCGACTGGCAGCTCAGCTCGCGCTCGCGCTTGTTCATGGGCCGGCAGCGCACGACCACCTTCACTGATTCCGAGGCCATGGCTGCCCGGGGGCGTGGCCCGATCCAGGGGGTGGAGCCAGAGCCCGCGCGGGGCGGGGCCTGGCGGCGGGGGCGGGGCCGCAGCAGGGGGCCGGGACTCCCCGCGGGGCGCGCTGAGAGCGGCAGGGGCTCGGCGGACAAGTGTCCGGGCTCGAGCCCGGGCCGCCGCCTCCCGCGCCCGGGCTCGCCCGTCCCTGAGGCCGGGCCCGGGCGGGGAACGGGGGATCCGCGCTGCAGGCGCCGCCGCACGACCCGAGCCCCGGAGCTGGCCGGGTCACGCTCGCGCTCGTGCACGCCGTCTCGGCGTTCGCCGTTGCTGGGCAACGTCCGTGACGTCACAGGACGGAACGGAGAGTGTGAGGGAGAGCCCGAGGGCAGGGGATGCAGCTGGCGGTAGGAACTACCCCTACCCCATCCTCACTGCTCTGTCTCCCAAGCCTCGCAGCTCCAGCCCAGTGAGGTTCAGCAGCCGGGCAGAAGTGGGCAGGGTAAGACTTGGAGCCCACGTCTGACTCCAGTTCCCTCAGGGGTTAGAGACTGAGAGGGTGACAAGGACTTCACTGCCCTCTATCCACAGCCCCTAAGAGTCCATATTTTAAAAGACAGAAAAACTGGACCAGCAAGATGGCTCAGATAGTGAAAGGCGTTTGCTGCCGTGGCTACATGATCCCAGTCTACCCCCCACCCCGGGACCCACATGGTAGAAGGACTTTTGCAAGCCGATCCACACACCTAAATAAATATATTTGAAAAAAAAATTAAAAAGGCAAAAAACTTTAGGAGTTGGTCTTTGTGTTGGAAAGGCCACACAGCCTAACCTCCTGACCCAGTCTGAGCCACCAACCACCCAACTGCGATGAGTTCCAGGGCACAGAAACACCATCAGTCTTTTGACAGGCTCTGGGAGGACAGCCTCTTACAGTCTAGTAGGGGAAACTAACATCTAAATATCCACATTTCCTCTCACACCCATACCCCCCAAAGAATGGCTACAAATGAGCCATTTCTGTGGATCATCTTTAAAAGGATCCTCTGTTGGCTTTGGGAGTCAGGTGAAGTATCTTGGATCTAACCGGAGCTGAAGTTCAGTGTAGGCAGACATGGGCTGTACAAAGCACCTACTGCACTCTGGTAATCAGATCAGAGTCTGAATTTTAAAAAATGACATGCGTAGCCGGGCAGTGGTAGCGCACGCCTTTAATCCCAGCACTTGGGAGGCAGAGACAGGTGGATTTCTGAGTTCGAGGCTAGCCTGGTCTACAGGGTGAGTTCCAGGACAGCCAGGGCTAAACAGAGAAACCCTGTCTCAAAAAAAAAAAAAAAAATTACATGTGTGTGCTCACGTGTGTGTGTGTGTGTGTGTGTGTGTGTGTACGCATTTGCATGGATGTACCCCCAGTGTCCTAGTGTGCTGGTCAGTGGACAGCTTACAGGACACGGGTCTCTCCTTCCACCCTGTGGGATCAAACTCAGGTCAGCAGGTTTGACAAAATGCACTGAGCCAGCTCACTGGCCCTTCTACGTTTTTCTCAGACGACTTCCATGAAGCCTCACCTCCCAACCCCTTCAGACTTTTCTGGGCCCTGGTGGCCAAGACCTCTGTCTTGTGCCAGCTGTGGCCACGTTCGACAACCAAAAGCAAAGCAGGAAAACAATGGCGAAGATCCGCTCCTCAAGGAGCTTCCACAACACACTGTGGAGGATGTGGTTTATTTGTCTCCAAGTGCACACGAGAGAGCTGTGGCGGTGGTCTGCACAGAGACAAAGCCATGGCCTGTGCATAAGACACCATCTGAATACATGGGCTCCAGACTGCGCTATGTGTACCATGCGATCAATAAATGCTTCGGAAGAAATGTCAAAGGCATGGGGAAGGCTGGTCCCTTGGATGTGTGGAGGTTCTCCTGGTATTGGACACATTGGCGATTCATACTCCGAACATACCCTCCTGGAGGTGAGCCCTGGCTTAGAGTCTGGGCCAAGTAGTTACCAAGTTTCCTTGGGTGTAACTCTCTGGGGTTGGGCACAGGATGTGCTAACCTCTCTGCTCCCAGGCATGCAGGTGGGCGTGGCATGGAAGGATTGCCTCTCGTATTCAGTCTAGAGGTGGTGTCTCCTGTGAAAGAATCCCACAGGTACCTTTCTCTCCATCCCTCACAAGAGACCTCACTTGAAAGAAGCGGCAATGTGTTGAGCTAAGGCCTTATCCTAATGTGTGTGTGTCGGGGTGGGGGTGGGGGGCGGGTGGCAGGGATGCTGGAAGCACCAGGCCTGGGCTGTCATATTTCTCCCCAGTTTGCCCCCTCTTTGTTCAGTAGAGGCTACTTCCTTCCCAAGGGATCCAAAACCCAAAACCTGTGGCTTCCACTGAAACCTGTGGTATATCCAAGGCACTAAACAAGGGCATCCCTCCTCCCTGCCTACACCTCTCTCTCTCGTCTTGTTGTTGTTGATTTTTTATTTTTTGAGGCAGGGTTTCTCAGAGTAGCCCTGGCTGTCCTGGAATTTGCTCTGTAGATTCAGGCTGGCCTCGAACTCATAGAGATCCACCTGCCTCTGCCTCCTAAACGTTGGGCTTCAAGGTGTGCGCTACCTCCACCTAAGATGTCGGTTCTTTTGGGTAGATCCATATATTCTGCAGAGTTGATTTAAGGGACACTTGAATTTGCCATTCCCTGGCTGGACCACTGCCTTCTCTAGAATGTGTCCCTGGACTGCCCCTTGCTTAATGTCACCTCCCTCCTCCCCCAACCCTGTGGGGTTTGCATTAATCCTAGTTCTCCATTGCAAATAGGGCTGAGGTGACCAGTGCCAGCCATGCCCAACGGTCAGCACTGTATTAAAGGAAACAGCAGCATGAGGTGGCTTCCTAAAGCAGCCACCAAACTGACTGTGGTTTGCTCAATAGCTAGTCCCACTCAAAGTGACTCCAGGAAATGAGCTGATGGTGCAAACCAGCCACTCCTGGGGAGCGTTCTGGGGTTCCCCACCCAGCAGAGGCTTAGCCTTCTCCAGCACGGGCTGTGCCCACATCCCAGGAACTGCTGGGAAAGCCTCTGCACAAGGAGGACAATAGGAACCCGGCAAGGGCCTCTCCTCAGTCACCTAGGGTTACCAGCCCCCTGGCTCCACCTGCTCATCCCAGAATCTCAGCTGGCCCCAGGTCCTGGGAGAGGTCCTGGTATCTCCAATTCCAACCTCAAGGCTCCTCTCCCATGGCAGTGAAGTGATGGAAGACAAATCAAGGGACAGATTTGGAGCTGATGTCCAGTGGGTGGGGTGCAGGAAGGGCAGAACGACCCTGACCGCCCAGGGACCAAGGCAAGGCTGGGCCCACAGGGGACTGAGGGCTTGCTGTCCTAGCCCAGGCCTTGCAGTTCTGCCTCGGACTTGGCATGGCTGAGGGGCCGCAGAGTCCGTGGGAACCTGCCCTCAGGACCACAGTCCTGCTCTTCATAGGTAGGGTTGAGACGGCCCATGCTGAGTGGGCAGAAGAGGCTGCGCTCGGTCCCGGCGTGGCTCTCCACCAGGGCCTCCAGGCTGGGGAACTCTGCTGGTAGGTGCTGGAGAGGAAAGTTCTTAGCTTGGGTCTCCTGCCCCTGTCCCAGCACCCCACCCCTACCCTGGTCCCCCATCATGTGCCTCCCATAAGCAGAGGGATAAATTCAGAAAGGGAGAATGTGCCGTAACTGAGGAACCAGTCGCCATGTCCTCTCTGCCCAGCCTGTGCAGCCCTGGGGCAGCTCAGCCTGGAAACCAGTGACTCAGAGACTGTGTGGGTTTAGGTCAGCTCTCCTAGAGAGAACCTCTAAGAGACACCTCTAGAGAGAGAACCTCAGTGGCTGCGCACCTCAGCGATTCTCCCTGAACCCTGTGGTCAGCACCCAGCCAGCAAGCACAGAAAGAAGTAAAGGTGCTGTGGTGGCGCACACCTTTACTCTCAGGACCGGAAGATAGAGGCAGGCGGACTTCTGAGTTTTGTGCTAGCCTGGTCTACATAGTGAGTTCCAGGAAATCCAGAGCTACACGAGACCCTGGCTCAAAAAACAAACAAACAAACAAACAACAAAAGCCCCAAAGAACAGAAACAGAGCTTGCAGGGTCAAGTAGACAGGAGTGGACTAGGTTAGGGGCAGGGCCAGAGAGCTCCCCGTGAGGGAACAGGATGAAAATGAGGTAGGCTCAGAAGCTCAAAGACCCTTAAAGGGCAGACCAAGAACTGCCAGAGATGGAGGCAGGGCGGGGTGGGGCAAGGCTGGAAGGTCCAGAGGATAACCCCAGAGTCTCACCTCTAGGCAGTACCGGCCTAGGTGGTTCCTGAAGACCTGGTGAGGCACCACGCCACACTGGGTCCGTACAAACAGACTCCACTGGGCACTGGTACCTGGCTCCGGCCACAGCAGGAAGGCTCCATGCACATCTCTCCGCAGCAGGGCAAGAGCACAGGATCTAGGGGGAGGGAGCCTAGACTGTTGTTCTGGTCAGAGACATACTAGCCCCAAGAACTTGGTGGCGGTGGGAGAAGACTGAACATGCGACCTGTGACATTCTGAACCAGAGCAGCCACTCAGTGAACATTAGTTGGAGGAACTCAAGGCCTCTGGGGACATGACTTGCTGACTTCAAGGCTCTGGTCAGGAGAGGTTGGAGGAACCATGGGAAGGCAGGCAGGGACAGGCCACACCCGAGGATTTCACCTGAGTCTCCTTAACCGGCTCCTCTCCATAGCCCCATTTTACATTCTAGGAAAGTGAGGTTCGGGCAGAGGAAGTCATGGCCAGAGATCACCTAGGCTGGGTGCACCCCATACTCATCAGTTAAAGTCCATACACTCTGCCTATGTACTCTGTGTACATGTGACAAGGAGTCTACCTCACATTTTTATACCCAACCCAACAGACTGGCCTTTGGGCTAGGACAGAACTCCTTTACCTGGAAAGGCCAGCAAAGGCCCAGATGTTCTCTGTCAGGCTTCCCTCATTCTCCGCCAGGCATGAGGGGCCACCAGGGCCACGGGGCCACGCCTCCCAAGCAGCAGGAACTATGGAGACCACGAAGGTCAGAGGAAGCATAGAGGAACCTCCTAATGCCAGACCTGCCCTTCTACCACCCACCCCTCATCCTGTGGTTTGTCCGCCACCAAACCTCTTCCCCAACCCAACAGTCACACATCTAGTCCCTCAACAGAAACCCTACACTCCATACACAACTGCTTCAAGCTTGATGTACCCTCACATGCGCAGGCAGCCATGGGAGGAGGGCGGCTATGGCTTCAAAAGGACATGCATGAACCCCCACCCTGTGCCAAGCCAGACAGCTGCCCGCCTCCTCCAACTCACAGGCTTCCCGGGCCGACAGCTGCAGCTGGGTCTCATAGGTGCAGCCTCGGTAGGCCCCAGAGCGGATCACCTTGCTGCGAATGGCCTTCTTGCGCACCAGTGTGGGTGAGCAGTAGGGGTTCCCCAGACGAATGTGACGGGTGCCCCCACGGCCCTCTGACTCTGGCAGCTCCTTCTAGGGCATCGAGAGGGGCCCACAGGCAGGCGGATTTAGACCCATCTGTTTGAGGCCCGATAAACTCCCACAAAGAAGCCCACCCCTGCAGCATAACCCCCAAGCCCCTCCCCCAACCCCTTCCTGACCGGAGCACTGCATACCCCATTACTGCCCAGTAGCCCTTCTGCAGGAAGCCGCCGGAAGGAGACCAGGGCATGGACATTCTGTGACAGCTGATCCCGGCTGAAGGGCTCACGCACTAGGGCAGGGGGTACCCTAGGGCTGCAGGGTGGCTTCGGGGACATGTCCCCTACAGGTGCCAGGCAGGGCTCAGGCTGCGCCCTCTCCTCAGGGTGCTGCAAGAGGTAAGCAAGCTGGAAGGAACGGCAGAGCAGCAGATACAGGATGTGGACCTAGGACAGGAGGGGTGGGCTCAGTGGCAGCAGCCTCCTGGGAGGCGCAACAGGTGCCAGCTCACTCTCCAGGACTCTTTACTGGGTGCCCCACAAAGAAACTTCCTGGGGAAACTCCTACTTTGCCCTCAAAAATCTCACCACATGCAGCCTCCGCTAACAGCTTTCTCTGGGCACATCACTGCTAAGCCATTCTGTGCCAGGCATGTCAGGAGCAGAGAGCACAACCATGGCTCAGTGCCGCAAGTGCACCAGGAAGCGTAGCGAAGCGCCTTCGCCCTGGCTCTGTAACTTAAGAGCTGTTGGGTGACCCAGGGCAGAACATGGAGTAGCTCATCCTCACCTCCCCATGACCCTCGGAGGACTTAAGGAAGATGGGACACTGAAAACTCTCACTTGTCTGGGGCCTGAACATGGAACCTGTCACACAATCCAGACCCAGCATGTTAGAACCACCAGCTTCAGCCGCCTATCATCCAGGATCCACATAGAGGTGAGAGCAAATGCTGGAACTGACTGACTGACTGACTGACTGGCTGGCTAGCTGCCACCGATCTGTCATTCACAGTGACCACACCAACCTTGACCTCTAGTATACCTGCCCATGACCTACCCCATCCACTACACAGGGCTACACAGGGCCACCTAGGGACAGCTCAAAACCTGGACGTGGCCTCTGGTGCTAAAGGACTCAAGTCTCTGTCCAAATCAGGGACAGCCAAATGCTGGAATGTGGTTCATGTTACAAGTGGGCTAGGCTTAGAACGGGGACAGGAATGAGCCAGGATGAGGGAGGGTGGGCACACCCCAGAAGGGAAAAGTCCTGGCTAGTTTTGCTCCCAGCTCCAGGGAATGTCAAGGGTGCTGATGTGCTGCACACAACACAGCCAGTGTCACCATGGATTCACCCTCCAACCTGAGGATATAGCACAACTCTGGGTCTCTAGTACCTCTCCAGGCTGGCTTCCCACAAAGAGATGGCAGAAGAGCTTGCTGGCTGGGCTTCGTGGGTTCCGGGCAACAAAAGCAAACTGGCAGGCGGCTGGGTACCAGGTGGCATAGAGGATGCGCTTCAGAGCATGGGCCATTAGGAGCACCTGTGAGGCATTGTGGTAACAGTAGGCCTCAGACAGTCACCTGTGTAGCAGTGGCCCGAGGACCTTGAATGTCTGGCATAGGCCACCAACCACCTGGAGTGAAGAGACCCTTCTTTCCCCAAGGCCTGCCAAGCTCAGCCCTTACTGCCCATGCCCTGGGCCTGCTGCAGACACGCAGGTCAGGATGGCCACTCCCAGTTACAGAACTGAGGGATAGAATAGTGACCCAGTGGTCTCTGGCTGGAACTCCACAGAGGCAGTGGCAGCAGGCCCAGGGTTATACACTTGGTCTCTGGGGTAGGAATGCTGGGACTTCAAATCCTAGGTCTGCCATTCACTCTCCATGTGATAGCAGTCCCCTGAGTGTCTCTTGCTGTCATGTCAAATAGTAACAGTGTCTCAGGCAGGTGATACAGGACCCCAGGGTACTACCATCAGCATTGGGCCTTATGTAAGAGGCCTGCATCCGTGGGTTGTGCAATGGCAGTCAATGGGCAGCCATGTTGTTTGTGCAGTGGATAGCCAGGGAGAGACAGGCAAGTACGCAAGAGCTCCCTGCCATCTCTAGCCCATGGCTGTTCACAGACACTGGCCAAAGCTGGGCTGGGCATTTAGACAATCTCCTGGGATGGATGTCCCTGATATTTAAGACCGGAGGTGGTCTCTCGAGCTTCTGAAGGGCCAGGTAAGCTATTATCTGAGCTTGTCCTAGGCGGCCATGGGGCAAACTATAAGCAGACCATACCCCATCTGATCTTCACTGCCCGGCCCCCCTACCCCTCCTACCTCGCCCTCCCCACTGTAGATCTTGAGACCCTGAAGACTGAATTTCAGGATGACAGCCCGGCGTCGGGAACAGTCCTGAGGGGAAGACAGTTGGCAGAGGCAGAGGTCACTTCCCAGACCTGGCCTTACGTGGTCCTGCCCCAGCATCCCTTGTCAAGGCTACTCAGTCAGTTCTGATACCCCTGCGCAGGGACAGAGGCCTGAGCGGCAAATCCCCAACAGTCATGCTATGATCCATGAGGCATGGGTCCCCAGGCATCTAGGAAGAGTCCTGAAGCCTGGAACTCACTGGTTCAACTTCTCAGAAGACCTCTGGCCCCTGCCCTCCCTGGGCGTCATGTGCCCTCAGAGCTTCATCCGAGTCTGATATTCATGGCGCCCACCCCTGGGTTATGCTTCCCTAGCCTCTCACCTGCAGGGCCCACAGCTGCTGCTGTACAAGGCCCACGCTGTCCTGAGTGTCCAAATCATCCACAGGAAAGGATCCCACATACTGGTGATGATGGAGAGAAGCAAGACAGGGGACTAAGGCCCATAACGCCAATACACGCAACATCCCCCCATGTAAGCAAGCGCGCCGTGTCCAAGCACTGTCCCTGGAGGCCAGAGTTCTCTGGTAATGCTCTCAGTAGGTCACCTTGGTCAGGCCACATGGGCCTCACCTTCTCACGCACACATTCATATACACACACATCCACAGACAGAGTCAGGTCCTTGGGCCCCAGATCCTCCCCAAGCCCATGGGGCAGCCACCACACAAATACCTTCCAGAACACACAGGACAGGCACCCACCCACCTGGGCAAACTTGGCAATGCACCTGGGCCGGTAAGGTGCAGGCCCACAGTCGGAGGCCCTTCGGGCCCCGGCCCCAGCCCTCTGCATGGTCCCCAGCGTGCCCAGCTTCAAGCTCCACGGACAGAAGGCTAGGAAGGGCAGGGGAGAAGGTGGTTTTCAGGCACTTGGCTGAAGGCCCCTCCCCTCTCCCTGTCAGGGGCTGGTGTGTTCCTTCAGATTTGCTTGCTCTGGCACTCTATTGGAATGAATTCATTCATTCATTCAACCAACCAATCAACCCACTGAGTACCTGCTAGGTGCTCATCAATGTCCTGGGCACACGACGGAGACAAAAAGACCAATTCTGCCCGCTTCTGAGCAACAGTGTCCCGGAGCAACAGGGAGCAAGGTGGGAAGCCTTAGTCAGGTGAGATGGTGGGAAGATGGAGAGGGGTGCCGGGAGGGGTTGGGGGCTTGTAATACTACACTGGGAGGTGTGGGGAGGAGGGCTCAGAGTGGGATGGTTCCTGCCATGGGCCACTGAGCTAGAGCTCAGGTTAGAGTGCTTACTGGGCCCTCTGTGATAGGAGTTCAGGGATAGACTGGACGTTACAAGGCTCCCAACATGCGCAAACACAAAACAAATAAACAAACAAACAAAACGTCTCATAGGGAAAACAGGAGTCTGGGAATTGTCTATTGAAGGGTAGGGGTAACTGCAGCAAGAAAGAAGACACACACACACACACACACACACACACACACACACGCACACACACAAAAGGTGAGCTGGGGCCTGAGGTACACTGCCAAAGCACAGGCTGCACACTGCTCAACATCAGCCCAGAATGGGACCTCACCCTGTGGACAGTCGGGGAGCCATAGCAGGCCCTGGGGCAGGAACAGTGCACAGGGGTGGTCCGGAGCTGGATGATCTCAGGAACCCATCTGAAAGGCTTGCTGGCTCAGTTGCCCAGCCTGACTCCCTTCCTGAATCCTAAAGCCCTTCTCACTGTATGAAAGCCACAACCCAACCCACCGGTGCTAAGTGGAGTGCAGGGAAGACGGACAAGTGCCCAGGAGATTGACAAACTGCATTCCTTCTGTCAAAGATGGACAAGTACCCAGGAGATTGACAAGCCACATTCTGTCCTAGCTCTGATTTGTCTGGACCCTTAGCCAGACCCGCAGGTGGAGGACAGAAGTCCTATGGGACTGATGGCCTCAATGGATCGGTTACTGCAAGGCAGAGTGGAGGAAAGCCTATGCTTGAGTCCACACAGACTCAGCATCCCCAGGGACACGGTAAGGCACCTGGCCCCTCCCCGATTCTCACCAGCCTTCTTGCAATCACTGGCTTGGGTCAGAGAGGCCTGGACACAAGTTCTATGTGGCTTTGGGCCAGCTGCCCCATGTCTCTATGCATTCACTTCCTTTCTTGAAAACCCTGGAAGGTGCCTGGCACAATGCCAGCCTGACAGGCACAGGGGACGAGGCCCGCCCCAAAGCCTGCTGGCCGGAAGGGAGCTTGGAAAGGCGGCAGAGTCTAGCCACTTTCAAGACTTCCTGTCCAAGTGACACCAACTGAAAACCCTCAGCAAGTCAGACTGAGAAGGAAGCTGGCCTGGAAGTGCCACAGTGGGAGAAGGGCCTGGAAAGAGAGGAGCTCCGGCGCCTTAGAATTAATGCTCTTAGAACCCAAGAAGGCTCCTCCACCTCTGCTGGCCAGTGACCTTCAAGCCCAGGCTTCAGCCAGGGAGAGTGGGAAACAAAGGCTGTAGGCCCTCCCCTGCCCCAGAGCCCACCCAGATCTCCAGCAAGGCCACTGCCAACCTGCACTCTGCCAACCTTCCCTTCTAAACCTGCTCACTTTACAGTCGTCTGTCCCGAAGGCACATCTGATGTTTTACATAAAGCAGCCCACACTCCTGCCACGTGCTGCCTGCCCCTTCCCAGCAGGGGGACAAGGCTTCTCGGGAGGCAGTGAAGTGCTTCTTCACTTTCTACTTACCAACGGCAGGCAGAAGAGAGCAAGGAAGCAGAGACCACAAGACACAGCCAGCCCGCAATGAAACCGGTAAGGAAGGTGGGGGAGGAGGGGGAGGAATGGAAAAGGGTGAGAAGAAAAGCAATCACAAAAGAGACAAAGAGAGCTGACAAGAGCCCTTCACACCCTGCCTGCGCCACACAGCCTGGCAAGCACAGGGTAAAGAGCTTGGGTCAGCAAACTCAACTTACCTAGTCCCCTGTATGAGATGGGGAGTCAGGGGAGGGTACAGCAGCCCAGGAGGATAAACAGCATCCTCCCATTATCTGGCCCTTCCCAAACTCCCAACAGGAACTCTGTCCCCCTCCAGACCCTCTTCCAGTCGCATCCTGCCTTAGACCAAGGAGAACACCAGGGTTCACTGAAACCCTGAAAACGACCACACACCCAACTTATCTCTTTGAACCAAATATAAGTTTCCCACGGGGTCTGTCTTCCGAGCCAGGGCATTCCTACAGAGACACATATGAGCTTCTATTTTCCAGGGAGGGGTTTCTCCTTAGGAGCAGGAGACTGGCTATGTTGACTATACTTCATGTCCAATCACAGGATCCTGTGCACCATAAAGCTCAACTATCTATCCACTCAGGGAGACTACTCAGCCTGCAGACCCCAGCTGCTTGACTAAAGACACACACCATAGGAGGGGGAGCTGGCAAACCCAAGACTCTCCGCCATAGCTAGGCAATACCCTTCTTCTTACAGTCTATGCCCCCCCCCCAAGCATGCGTTCGTCCTTGGTACCCACTGGGTCTGTGCAGGAATAGGTGCCGCAGAAGCAGCCAGTAGTAGCCCCATAGCTGCAACAACTCAGGCGCTAGGAATGGAACTGTTTAGAAAGGCAGGACTCCCTCTGCAGCCCAGCACACCTCTGACACCACCCCTAAAGGCCCTGGACCCGCGCAACCAGGGACGGGACTGGGGTTGGCTGCTGTGACCTCGGCCTGCCGGCTTCCAGTGCCTCGGTTGTGAAGGGGACCGCGAGGGCCGTCACCTCCTGGGGCGGCTGTTCATCAGCCTCTGTTTCTCCCGAAATCTATCTGGACGTGGGGAGCACACAGGCTGGATAGGGAAGACGCGGAAAGGATCGCGCGCGCGGAGGTGCGGCGGAGCGCGTGCGAGCGCTGACAGTGACCTCGCAAGCGTCACCATCCCCACGCAGCGCTAGGTTCTTCGGGGGCTCAGGTGCCCCGGCGCCAAAAAGGGAGGGATGGTGAGGAGGACTGAGATGATGGCAACTGCCAGCAGAGGGAAATGGGGGTGCGACTCGCTCTGGGCGAGCCTCCCGGCTCTGGCCCAGCCCCCGGAGGGTCCCCAGGCGCACTCACCGCCGCTGCCGCGCCTCCTGGCAGGTCTCACAGCTCGGATCCCCGCAGCCTCTGCTTCTTCCCAAGCGCCGGACGGGCCCGCCCCACCTCCGCCCCCGCGCCGCGCGCCCCCCACGTGGCCCTGGGACCCGACCCTTGGGCATCACCTGGCGGCGGCGCCGGCCTCACCATCCAATCGGAGCCGCTCCGCTCCGCCGTGCCGCCCAATCAGAGGCTGCGAGGGTACCTGGCTCCGCCCACGCTGCGACCCGAGCTGGCTCCTCCTGGTCGCTCTTCCTCCACGAAGCTGTCCCGACTCGCTGAGCTCAGTGCCTCGCCACTCGTCTGCTCCTCGCGGCCGACCTAGCTACTCCACTAGGTCTGCACGGTCGCGCAATGACCATACAGTTCCACTCCTTTACATGCAAATGGCAGAGGACTTGGTAGCACGTATCTCCTCACCGAGTGGAGACTGATTGGGCCGCTCAGCTAGGGTCCAGCACAGAGCGGTGACTCTGTCCTTCGGGCCTCACGGAAATCCACTTAGATGGGAAAATGGTGAGTGAATTTAGCCAGCGCGCACACAGAGCCGAGAAGGCGGGCCCTTCTGATCCCATTAGGTGAGGAGCGCAGTAGGTGGCCCAAATAAATCGCAAATCCGAGCCAGGCAAGCGCTTGGTGTGTATTAAACCCGAAATCTGCAGAGAGAACGCATCAGAAACTGCTCGTGCGGCACACCGCAGAAATCCAGGACATAAGGGTTCAGGTCCAAAGAGGGACCCCCAGATAGATGACAGAGACGGTGAGAAGGTGGACCTGAATCTGCAGCCTCATGGGGAGCTCCCAGGGGCAGGTCCGCACCGCGCACCGCTCTGGGCATCCCTTGTCTCTGCGGAGCTCCTAACACCTTTCCAGAGGCAACAATGAGGTGTGATTGTTGCCCACGACGAGGCACTTCTCTCTCCTAAGTGTTCATCCTCTAGGGCCTCTCCCGTAGCCATTGCAACCCTAGACTCAGCCAAGTGAGGACTGGAAGGCGGCATGACAGGAACAAGTGGAAGGGCCAAGCCTGGTAAGTGAAGGATCAATAAATACCGATGATATTCTGAATCTGCCTCCCAAGTACTGGGATTAAAGGCATGCGCCACCACCACCTGGCTAAAATAAATTTTTTATAATAAAATTTTAAAAATTTATAAATTATTATTATTATTATTATTATTATTATTATTATTATTATTATTTAGTTTTTTCAAGACAGGGTTTCTCTGTGTAGCCCTGGCTGTCCTGGGACTCACTCTGTAGACCAGGCTGGCCTCGAACTCAGAAATCCACCTGCCTCTGCCTCCCAAGTGCTGGGATTAAAGGCGTGCGCCACCACTGTCCGGCTTAGATTTATTTTTGATTGTGAACTTTCATTTTATTTATTTTTATCTCTGTGTGTGTTTTGCTTGTGTTTTATCTGTGCACCACATGCATACTTGGTACTATTGCAAGCCACAAGGAGGAGTCAGATCCTCTGAAACTGGAGTTACAGAGAGTTATGAGCTGACACACAGGTGCTAGGAATGGAACCCAGGTCCTCTGGAAGGGGGACCAGTGCTCTTAACCATGTGAGACATTTCTCTACCCAGATTTATGAGTGTCTTGCCTGCATGTGTATATGAACATTGCATGCATGCCTGTGTCCCTCAGTGGGGACACACCTCTGGAACTAGAGTTACAGATGGGTGTTAGCTACCACACGGGTGCTAAGAACACAGCCCAGGTCCTCCGCATGAGCAACAAATGTTCTTAGTGGCTGAGTCATCTCTCCAGCCCCCAAAATGAATATGACTTTTGTTTTTTAAAGAAAGGAAAAAGTGGCTGTGTCATGTATTTTGGTGGTAGAATATTTCTTAGGCATGCACAAGGCCAAGTTTAATCCCCACCACGGATAAAAGAAAAAACAGGCAGGGTGGCTCAGTGGGTGAAGGTGTCTCCTGCCAGGCTGATGGCCCGAGTTCAATCCTTAGGACCTACATTGTGGAAGAAGACAAACGACTTCTAGAAGTTCTCCCCTGCCATGCATACTCGTCTATGCCAGTCATGTTATGGCCCCAAAAGGGAGCCTATGCCTCCTAGGTATTCAAGATAGTCGCTGGCATCTCCTAACTCAGACGTGTTCCAGATAAGTCTTAACAATCGTCAACACGCCCTCATATTTAGGCATAAAGGTACCCCAAGAAATGATTCGTTAATGACTAAGATTGGCCATTGTTTCCTGGCCAGCACCATGATTCCAATATATCCTAATTCAATTCCAAGCCGTCCTTAGCTTGTAATTTCTCTCAAGGAATCTGCCTTGTCAGACAGGTTTTGTCCTCAGAGTTAGCAACAGAGATCAAGCTCATTCCTCATTCCTTAGGGCAGCCCCACAATAGTCAGAACTGTTTTACATACTAGAGAGTAATCCAAGGGCTTCCCTCCAGCGAGACCCAGAGAATTAGCAGGAAATGCCAGATCAGACTCTCTAGTCCTTCCCTCCAGGACTAGGGAATTAGCATAGGTATACCAAATTAGCCCCAGCAGGGAGGGCACCACTGCTCTTCCGCCAGCTTCACACCAGGCTACCTGATTCTACCGACCTTTGGTGGCAGTCACTTGTCTACCTGACCTCAGTCTTGCGCCCCTTGCTGTAACCCTCGCCCATCTACGTGACTCTTGTCATTCACCTTGTTTCCTGTATGCCATATAAGCCTGCTTCTCACTTTGTGCTCTCTCTTGGACGGGGACTCACACTGGAGCTTAGATAAACTAGGACTTAGATACATGCAGTCTGCAGTCCCCGGGGCCCAGAGTGCTTGGGCCTAGGGGATGCAGCGCCTATCCAGAAGAGGTGGCTGTTTCAGGTGGCCTCAGATGCACCTTAATTGCTAAGCTGCCAGATTTATCATTTCTCTTTTGCAATGACTGTAAAAGTCTGATGCCATTTTTAAGAAATACATTCAGATTTACCACACCCTTGTGTCAAGTCTGTTTGTCATCCACCAACTTAATTACCCACCTGATCAGAACTCTCATCCTGTGGAAATTGGGGTCCCCGCAACGAACCCGGTCCATGGAAGTACCCTGCCTTTCAAATGCCCACACCAATAATAACCAAAATGTAATAATAAGATACCTTATAGGCTGGAGAGAGGCTCAGTAGCTTAGAAGTTCCAAGTTCAATTCCTACATCCAGTACACATGGTGCTAGTTCTCAATGTAATTCCCATTCTAGGGGGATCTACCAGTTCCTGGCTGCCTTTGGCACCACGCACAGATGATACACAAAAACACACAGACAAAACACCCATACACATAAAATTCAAACGAAACACTACATCCTCCAAGGTTTGCGTCAAAGGTGAGAAGCCTTGGAGGTGCCATCTCTGGGTAAGCACTGTAGCAGGAAGCGGTTGTCACTATCTCAGCTGCCACATGTCTAATCCTGCATTCCAAACAACAAGTTCTCAGCTACCAGGAGCAGCATTTCCACTGAATGTGTGACTCACCTGTGCAGGAAGCCTGGCATTACCCATATTAAGCACAGAGACGGATGACATAAAAAAGTCAGGCTGGGGTGGGCTGGGGTGGGCTGGGGTGGGAGTCATGATTGCCAAATGCATCCGTGTTCACCTTGCAAGTCATGGTTACTTCCTGTGAGTCAGCGGCAGTCACTAAACCACACAGGTGGGAGCTTGCTATCACAACCTCTCCTTTTATCCAAAAGCCCCGAATCTGGCTCTGCGCTTGGCAGCTGACAAACGTGTGTAGGAGTAACTGCACATCAGCAGGAAGCTGCTCGCCAGCTGGCTCCCAGGCTGTGTGAAGCATCTCCTGCATGCTAAGTACCTAGGAAAGGCAGGGCCCCAGGAGAGATGCTGTGTGTCCAACCAGGTCTCATGCTTTCCCAGCAGAAAGGAAGAGGTCTGAAGTGGAGTGGATTCTTCCCAGAAATTTAGCAGCTGGGGATGCCTTTCCCACAGGAAGAAAGTGCAGTACCCAGCCCACTCTGTAACATTGAAAAAATGAAGCCAGGCGTGATGGCGCACGCCTTTAATCCCAGCATTTGGGAAGCAGAGGCAGGTGGATTTCTGAGTTCAAGGCCAGCCTGATCTACAGAGTGAGTTCCAGGACAGCCAAGGCTACACAGAAAAACCCTGTCTCGAAAAAAAACAAAAAAGAAAAAAAGAAAAAAGAAAAAAGAAAAAATGGAAGCCACTAAGACACAGTTTTGTTTTGTAGCTTGCACACCAAACACCTTCAGTTCTGTTCTTGGCCCTGCTTTTGATCCAGGCTGACGAAGGAGTCGGCTGATGGCTGCACAGGCCTTGGAAACTCACACAGAGCTGCCTAGTTTCTGCCAACTGAGCCATTGCCCCAGTTCCTCGTTACTGTTTTGTTACCGTTAAGCAAGTTTGGCTTATACAGACTGGTAAAGTAGGAGACTAAGGATTGATGAGACGCTCATCAGATCCCAGGTTTTAGAATGGTGCGGTGGAATGAGGCCAGTGGGAGATGGATGGTGGACTGCTATCATTCCAGCTCATGACTGTTAAGTGGATGCATCTATATGCCGGACTTCTCTTGTTGGGCATCATGGAAAACGAGCTCCTTTTTTTAATTTATCAAGTGTAAGAAGCTGCCAACCTTCTAGCATGGGGAGACCCAACTGATGCCACGGCTCCTGCGGAAGCTTATCACGTGGACTGGGTGTCAGTGATTCTGGAGAAAGACATTTGAGCACTACACAGAAAGCATTCCAGCCTAAGCACCCGAGAGGGCACAGGATCTGTACAACCCTGTAAAAAAACCTTAGAGGCAGGAATGGAGATGGCTCTGTGGTTAAGAGCAGGTACAAGTCTTGCAAAGGACTGGAGTTCAGTCCCCGATACCCACACAGGGCCGCCCACACCTGCCTTCTATAACTCCAGCTCCAGTGGGATCCAATGCTTCTGGCCTCCGAGGCCAGACTATATGTCATTCCCACTAAGAATTTTTCAAGAGTCTTTTAGAAACCTGAGAGCCAAGCAGATAGTATTTCCCAGTAAATTTTGGCAGCTGTCAAAAGCTACACAAGTTCAATGTGGGGTCATTGCCTAGAAACCTGGCACTTGGGAGGCAGAGGCAGGAAAATCACTGCAAGCTCAAAGCCAGTCTGTTTTATAGGGAATTTTATCGAGCACCCAGGGACTCTGGTCTGAAAAAAACCTCCTTAATAAAATGCCTGCAAGCCACCCTGCCTTATGATGATTTCACTTCCAGGTCTTCATGAACTATTCTTTCCAAGGGTAGAGATGGAGACAATTTTGGGGCAACATGAAACTTGTAAAAAATCGAGGGGTGGGTTAGCTGGAGAGATGGCTCAGGTCAAGGGCAGTGACTGCTCTTCCACAGGTCCTGAGTTCAATTCCCAGCAACCACATGGTGGCTCACGACCATCTGTAATGGGATCCGATGCCCTCTTCTGGTATGTCTGAAGAGAGTGACAGTGTACTCACATACATAAATCTTAAAAGGAAAAAAAAAAAGTCAAGGGGGAAAGCAGTCAAAAATAGTCCTGTATTCAAAGTACATGGATTTGGGGCTAGCAAGATGTCTCAGAGGGGAAAGGCACCTGCCTTGGTCTCATGTGGTAGAAAGAGAACCAACTCCAAGCTGTCCTCTGATCTCCATATGGGTACCCTAAGCACATGGGCACACACACACTAATAAAAAAAAGCACACAAGTGGTAACTCCACCTTTGCCAAGTACCTGTGATATATTTTATAGAATTTGATTTTCTACACATAAAATGGAGAACGCCTAGGTATGTGATAACACAGCACAAAACCAGCATACAAGCACTGTTGCTACTATAGAAATTCCCACTAAGTGGCTGGCTATGTGCTCTTCCAAAAGCTCAGTCACCAGGTAGCTGGGAGGTAGCAGACCCTTTAGTAGGTAGCAGTCTAGTGGGAGGAGTTAAATTGTTAGTTGTGCCCTCACCCTGCCCTGCTGATCACTGAGAGCCCAAGATGTGAGGATTTGAATGAGAACCCACATAGGTCCATATATTTGAATACCTGGTCCCCAGTTGGTGGAACTGTTTGGGAAGGATTAGGAGGTGTGGGCTTGCTGAAGGTTTGCCACCTGGGTCTGCTTTGAGGTTTCAAAAGCCCATTCTACTCACACTGAGCGCCCTGTTTTGATTAAGATGTGAGGTCTCAGCCACTGGATGCTGTCATGCTCTCCGCCATGGTGTTCCTGGACCCTCTGAAACCATGAGCCTCAAATTAAACAATTTCTAAGTTTCCTTGGTCATGGTGACAGCAATTTAACAGTAAGACACAAACTAATGCCTTTCCCCTTAGAGATTGCTTCTATTTAGTTACAGCAAGAGAAAGCTAAGTAACATGTTTACATAACAATTAATGAACAAGCCAAGTTTATATCCAAGTATTGCATTTATTTAGATCTTGTTTTTCCATAAATTACTCAAACTATTGTCAACAGATATGATTGAAACAGCTCTGACTGCTGTCTTGACAGGCATGGGCCACCAAGCCTGTCCTTTCTGAAGTGTGCATGGGACTAGATTTCCTGGAGTTATGCTCACGTGCACCAGGTCCAACCCGTGCTAGGCGCCTTGACTACATTACTATGGAAAAGTCTCCGAGAATACAGGTTAAGTCAACCACTTTGCTTCCAGTGTCTTCAGAGACTCATTTTTCAACTACTTTAGAGCAGGTGGTTTCAGAGTCTATGAAAAACTATAAGCCAGACTATAGGCCAGACACCTGCCTCCTACATTTGCTCTTCTCATGTAACACAGAAGTAAAAACTGTAAATGTATTCTGCAGAGTGCACAGATGAAAACAAAAACCAAGAATTCCTCTATCAGGGTAATGAAAGTGAATATATTTGACAGCTGGGCTTTTGAGCCGAATGATCTAGTCTTTACCTTTACCAGGACATTAAAGCAAACTGTCCTACCCTGAACTTTTGTGAGGCAGAGCAGAGAGACCTTACATGACCTCAGCTTCTCACAGTGCAAGTTACAGTGTCTGATGTATGGGGCAGGGGCCAGCTGAGCACTCAGCAAACCTCTGTACAAGCAATATTGTATAACTTTTGATTCCATAAGAGCAGAGAATTGTTGGCACGAGTAGCTAACAATCCCCTCTGAGTAACCAATCCCTGGCATGCACACGAGGAAGTCCACGACTGTGCTGTCATTTTTATCCAGTCTAAGGACTTACTTGAATTTTGTATATTAATTAAATACAAAAAGACTAGGCTCTTATGATGTTAAGTAAAGTCTTTCAATAAAGATGACCCTTTTCTTTCTTTTTTTTTAAGACAGGGTTTCTCTGGCTGTCACTCACTCTAAAGACCAAGCTAGCCTTGAACTCAGAGATCAGCCTGCCTCTGACTCCTAAGTCTAAAGGT
>JADRCD010185470.1:0-12760 GCA_019843815.1 Montemys delectorum | reverse complement strand
CATCTATCTATCCATCTATCTATCCATCTATCTATCCATCTATCTATATATCCATCTATCTATCCATCTATCTATCTATCCATCTATCTATCCATCTATCTATCTATCCATCTATCTATCTATCTAAATACCTCCCTCCCTACCTCCCTACCTACCTATTTATCTCACATTTTTTCTCTCCCCTCTACCCCATCCAACTCACTCTGTCTCTGTCTCTGTCTCTATCTCTGTCTGTGTGTGTGTGTGTGTGTGTGTGTGTGTGTGTGTGTGTCTGTCTGTCTGTCTGTGTAATACAATTTGACCAGCTGCTCCACCATGCTCTGTGTGTGTGTGTCTGTCTGTCTGTCTGTCTGTGTGTTTAATATAATTTGACCAGCTGAGTGTGTGTGTGTGTTTAATACAATTTGACCAGCTGAGTGTGTGTGTATGTGTGTGTGTGTGTGTGTGTGTGTAATACAGTTTGACCAGCTGCTCCACCATGCTCTGCATCCTTAAACTAAGAGCCAAAATAAGCTTTCCTTCCTCAAGCTCCTTTTGCTCCATCTTTTGTCATAGTAATAAGAAAGTAGTTGGTAAGACTCTACTATGATGCTATTACTGAGGGAAGCTAAGTGAGAGGTGCTGAGGACTTGTCTGGATTATTTTTGCAATTCCCTAAGAATTTATAATTTCAAAATATGTGTATTTTGTTTGTTCACTTTCTTACTCGTTTGATTACTTAAGAAAGTTGAGGGTCAGTGGGTCACTGTAAGTTTTGACTCAGGAAGATGGGAGTCTGGTTCTGGGAACAATGTACCAGGAAGAAGAGTATATTACCCTGGTCCTTTAGTATCCCAGAAGCCAAGCCTCCTCTGAGGCAGCATCTTCCAGCAGCTCCAAGATGCCTACATCACAGGACGCCTACATCACAGGACGCCTACATCACAGGACACATAAAAGGCAACAGCAAGCACTGGACTCCAGTTCAAGAAGGTCTCCCAGAATCCTCTCAGGAGCCCACTATGGCTTCCTCATAAATCACAGATGTTTCTCCAGTCTCCATGTGTCTCATCTTCACTTCTTTGTTTATTTCCCAGGCTAGAGGTGATCAGACTCTTAGAACTAAACTGAGATGTTATTAGACAAGACTTAACATATCAACCCTCAGCATCCCTGAAACACCAAGTTGAGAATGTGCAAATCAAAAACTAAGGGTAGTTACAATGCCCTTTTGGTCCCCTGGTACAGATGTACCCATGAATTGACAATTAGTATCAATAAATCACTTTGGTTTTGATTGATCCCCATGTAGCAACAGTTGATCGGTAACTAACCTTCCAAGTAGATTTGTTCACTGGAAAAGAATGACAGAAAAAAAAAAGCCCATGTGAATACTGTACAATATTCCAATACTGTACAAGCCAATACTGTACAAGCCAATACTGTATAAGCACACGAACTAGACGACAGGTATTCCAACTGATCTTGCCTTTACTGTTGGCTAGTGACAGTAACTCAAGTCGTGGACTCTCTTTATTGAGAAGAATCTCAATCTAGATTAGGTTAGCCTGTGGGTAACCTTGATTTTGTGAATTGAGCCAGGAAAAACTGCCAACTGTGAGCAGTGCCATTCCCTGACCAAGACCCTGCACTGTCTACACAGAGAGGGGAACTGAGGAGAAGCAGGTATTTGTAGGATTTGACCAACTGTTTCTAACTCCTGTCGCTGTGATTTTACCACTACACAGATGCCAAATAAACCTTTTTCCCCAAAGTTCTTGAGTATTTCAACACAGCAACAGAAAATGAAACAAAGACACGTGGGTCTTTTTTTCTTTACTAATATTTGGGTGTGTTTTTTCAGCAACCTTGTTCTCCATTGCTGATATTCTTTCTTCTGCTTGGTCAAGTCTACTCATGATGCAGCCCACTGTCCTTTATCTTATTCACTGAGTTTTCATTTCCAATATTTCTGCTTGTTTTCTTTTTAATGGATCTCAAATTCTTTTCATCTTTCTGACTTTTTCACATATTTTTGAAGATTTTCTCCTCTACACTATGGATTGAATTATGTCCTCTTTCAGACCACTGATCAATCTTATCGGGGGGCGGGAAACAAACTTGAAATCTTCATGTGGCATTTTAGCCACTTCAGTGTCTTTGAGCTCAGTAGTTGAGCAGTGTCTTTTAGAAGAGTCTCATGCTTTGCTTTTTTTTTGGGGGGGGGGGAGGAGGGACGGACCTTGTCATTTGTTTGTTTTTGTTTTGTTTTGTTTCATGCATTTCTGTGTTTCAACTTCCATACCTGTTGATTTGGATCTCTTCTTTGGATTTGGAGACAGATGTACTTTTGAAAGCTCAATTCACAGTACTGCACCACATGGAGGAAACAACCTGCTTTAGCAGCAACAACATCAAATCATCCATGATTTTAAAATACACTTGATAAAAATCTGCAGCCAGTCCCACAACAGCCAGAGGAAGCTCCACTCCCAGGTGCTCTAACATGCCCAGGATCACAGGATCACAGAATCACAGGATCACAGGATCACCCAGACAGATTGACTCTGAGGAGTTCTGACACAACCAAGATCAGAGAAAGGACAGGCTCCAGTCAGATATAGCCAGGACAAGTAGCACTAGAGACAACCAGATGGCAGGAGGCAAGTGTAAGAACATAAGCAACAGAAACCAAGGTTACATGGCATCATCAGAACCAAATTCTCCCACCACAGCAAGACCTGGACACACTATCACACCAGAAAAGCAAGATTCACATCTAAAGTCACTTCTCATGATGATGATGATAGAGTACTTTAAGAAGGACATAAATAGCATCCTCAAAGAAATACAGGAGAACACAGGTAAACAGCTAGAAGCCCTTAAAAAGGAAACACAAAAATCCCTTAAAGAACTACAGGAAAACACAATCAACAGACCAAGGAAATGAACAAAACCATCCAGGATCTAAAAATGGAAATAGAAACAATAAAAAAAATCACAAAGGGAGACAACCCTGGAGTTAGAAAACCAAGGAAAGAGATCAGGAGTCGTAGATGCAAACATCACCAACAGAATACAAGAGATAGAAGAGAGAATCTCAGGGGCAGAAGACACCACAGAAAACATTGACACAACAGTCAAAGAAAATGCAAAAAGCAAAAAGCTCCTAACCCAAAACATCCAGGAAATCCAGGATACAATGAGAAGACCAAATCTAAGGATAATAGGTATAGAAGAGAGTAAAGATTCCCAACTTAAAGGGACAATAAATATCTTCAACAAAATTATAGAAGAAAACTTCCCTAACCTAAAGAAAGAGATGCCCATGAACATACAAGAAGCCTACAGAACTCCAAATAGACTGAACCAGAAAAGAATTTCCTCCCGTCACATAATAATAAAAACACCAAATGCACTAAACAAAGAAAGAATTTTAAAAAGCAGTAAGGGAAAAAAGTCAAGTAACATATAAAGGCAGGCCTATCAGAATTACAGCAGACTTCTCACCAGAGTCTATGAAAGCTAGAAGTTCCTGGGCAGATGTCATACAGACCCTAAGAGAACACAAATGCTAGCCCAGGCTACTATACCCAGCAAAACTCTCAATTACCATAGATAGGGAAAGCAAGATATTCCACGACAAATCCAAATTTATACAATATCTTTCCACAAATCCAGCCCTATAAAAGATAATAGGTGGGAAATACCAACATAAGTAACAAAACTACACCATAGAAGAAGCAAGAAAGTAATCTTTCAACAAATCCACACAAACCTATTTCCACCTCTAACAACAAAAATAACAGGAAGTAACAATTACTTTTCCTTAATATCTCTTAATATGAAAATTAACATTACCAGCATATCCTAACCGAATTTGAAATTCAAAAGTATGAGGAATTAGAAATTTGTTGGCTGTCATCCAATGGTCTCTCTACTTTGGTAACTGGAGAAATAGGTCCAACATTGTACAATCCATATACACTTTCTGCTTGTTTGTATATGACAGTGTCTTGTTGTGTACTACATAACGGTCTTGAAATCATGCTTCTCCTATCTCAGCCTCTCTATTAGTAGGATTGTTTATTTGATGTTTTTACACTTTACTATAGTTTTCAGAACAGCTTATATATGTCAAAAATATTTATATAGCCAAAAGAAATGTAGACAATTAATTTGGGGGATGGCTTGTAAGAACAACAAAGAGTAAGACTGAATGTTTTGCTTGATGTTTGTAACTACTGTATCAATTTTGAAGAAGAGGACTTTATAAGTTACTCTTTTTCTGAGATGAATGCTTTCCAAAATCATCACAGTCAATTTACCAGATTCTTATCCTCACCTAATGTCTGTGCCACCCTCCAAGCAGAACCATTGTTCATTGAAACAGTTGGTGAATGACTTCATGGATAGATCATCTTAATACACACACCATTTCTTAAATGAATGTAACCTGTTCCCTGTGGGCTGAGAATGAAGACAATCACTCAAGTCAAATAGCTTTGACCATACCAGGAAATCTGTATCCAAAAATCATGCTTACAATTCATTTTTTGGTGCAGCAGAACTATCAACTCTCAGCTTAGCTACAATGGAGGTAAAATCCTTTGGTGATGTGAGGGTCATTGAAGTACAGCCTTATTACAATGAACTCCAATATCTAAAAATTGTTCTTATTTTAGGTTTGTACCACAGTAAAGGCCAAGATTTTAAGCTCTACTAAAAACAAAACAAACAAAAAGACTTTATTTATGTTCATTTTATAAAAACTAATAGTGAATATCATACAGTTAAAATGTTTGGAGTTATTTAAAATTTATATTGAGAAAAATGTACGTATTTTCAGTATTGCTCTAGACAAACATCTACATAAGACTGTTCAATTGATTGTTGTTTTATATCAAACAACTTTTATAATACTCATTTTTATTGTTACAATATTTTATAAATTTTAAAGAATATGATAAAATAAAACAAAAAAAATACACTTGAAATCCATTACAGCCCTGCTAAGAGCAACACCCTTCCCCTAAGTGGGGTCAACTAAGACCCCACTAAAAAGAGCAAACCTCTTGTAGAATGTGCAGTGTAGATAGCAATTAGGGAGGGCAAGGGTAGACGCCACAGACAGTTAGGAAAGGGGAAGGGAAGACAAACAGGAGAGACAGAGCTAAGGAGACCAAAGGAGAAAGAGAGGTGTGGAGAGAAGAGAGCAATGGAAAAGAAGTAAGCCAAAAGGAAAGACTGCGCCGAGTGATGGGGGACGTACTTCCAACATATGTGACGTGAAGTGATCTCCAAAAGATTCTAGCAACTCTGAAAATTTCAGGGGTGCCTTTCTGGCCCCTGGCCGCTGGCCACTCTTAAAAATTTCAAGTTCTGATGGTAAGGCACTTGGTGTGCAAACACGGGAGTTAAGCCAGAAGTCGCAGAACTCATGTAAAAAGCCAGGCACAGCAGCTTGCGCCTATAACCCAGTTCTGAGAAGGCAGAGATGGGAGGATTCCTGGAGCTTCCCGGCTAGCTACTGCAGCCAATCCAACGAGCTCCCAGCTCAATGGAAGATTTCATCCCGAATACACGGTGGAGAGAAGCTGAGAAAGACATCAGCATTAACCTCTGGCCTTCACACTCACTCACACGCCCATGCACCCACACAAACATGTATACACAAAAATAAGTACCATAAGGGTCTGCTTAGAATGGCCTAAGGGGACTTGTGTAGACATTTCTCAGAGGACATACCTACAACACGGGGAAGAAGTTTAGGTTGTGGCAAGAACTTACCGGGCATCATTCTCTTCATGATCGTTGGCGTAGCCACTACAGGCTGACCACATCCTCAGGGTTCCAGGTCCTGGCAAACACTCTGAAAGCAGCTTCCTGACAGCTACGGTGGAAAGATTAGTCTCACAAATCTACAGTAACAAAGTACAATTCCCCATTACTGAAGCCCTGCCAGGCACTGTCCATGGATGCAGAGCTCCTGGCACCTGCAAACATGGCCTCTTCAGGACAAATGGGCCCAGAGGGAGTCCGCCTCTCCTCTTTCAGAGAGATGCAGGAGGTAAACAGACCGCCTGCCAGTGGCCAGAAGAGAAAGCATCTCAATCACAAAGACCCAGTAGCCACTTGGAAGGTAAAACTAAGTATCCGTGAGAAGTCAAAGAATCCATGTGGTTGCAGAGAGCTGGCAAGGTGAGTGTGTCTCATGGCACAGTCAAATATGGGTAAAGGTCAGAGAAGGGGCCTGAGCAGACATAAGTGGAAAGGTTCAGGAGACAAGAAAGTACACCTTTTAAAATCACCACTTCAGTTTTTAAATGGCTGGAATCTGAGTGTATTTTGTAGAAGAAAAAGACTGGGAAAGTCACAGACAAATCCTCTACCCTCTAAAATATTCTTCGGACCCCAGCAAGCATGGCACGGGCACCTTCTCTCTCCCCAGATGGCACTGGCCTGGATGTGGCTTTCAGAGGAAAGGACTGTGAAGTGAAGACAGACCGACTTCTTCCCTCTGCACTAGCAAGGCTTCAAAAGCTCCACAGGGCTCTAAATGATAGACCACACTGAACTGGCCAAAGAGAGGGGGCCCACCCAGATGGGAGCTGGAGAGCACTTTTCCATTTTACTTACAACAGAGTCAAACCCTGATGGATGCCATACAACAATGAGGAACTGGGAGGGGGCAGGGATCCTGACACACCCCGTGTATGCACATATGGAACAAGTTATTGAAGAGTGTGGTCCTAGCAGGGTTTGTTAAAGCTGAGTAGGGGTATAACCCAGGGAAGATTGTGGGTGTGGTGGGGAAAAAAAATAGCAAAGCAGGATTAAGATAAAACAAAGCAGAAGAGAAATACTGAGCCTGGTAAACTTTCACCTTCCCTAAGGTGATTGATTGATGTACTTATAAAGAGCCAGACTGGGCTTGATTTCTAGGGGTGACGTTGCTGGTGAACCCACATAAATCTATCATTTCTGCAGGAGTCTTGGGCAAAGCTGTTGCCACGGATAGGGGCAATGCTGACATTCACACTGATGAGGTGCGGTATTCAGGTGGGGCAAACCACTGCTAACGCTTACAGTCAAGCACATGACTCTCACAGAAGGAAAGGGGAAACAGAAAGGGTAGAGGAGGGAAAAGGGAGAGACACAAGGGGAAAGCGGCTTACTTTCTGCAATGCTGTAGTCATGTATATTCGGTTTAGAGAACAGCCACTCCACTTGATTATGGCTTGTTGGTATCAGATGCCAAAGGACGGTTAACTATGACTGAAAGCCCCCCTCCCGTGAGAACCAAGCAAGATCAAGTCGGTGTGTCTTAGTCATTCAGATTAGAAAGGGCTGAGCAGCACAAAGACGAAAACAGCCTGCCAAGCTCATGCTACCCTGTCTACTGGTCCTGGAACTAACAGGAGATAAAATGTAAAACCATATGTTGTGTGGTAAGACTTTGCCTGGGGAATTATGGAACATGTCTATTCACCCCAGAGAGGGGGGGCCTATGACAGTCCTAGGTATGGACACCACCAAAGTCCAGTGTGGGGAATCGTAATTTTTATTGGGATTAATTACAAGAATATAGCTGAGGGGTTACTTACAGGAAGAGGAATGACCCAAAGACAGCTGCATCACCAAAGCCCACCCCAGCACAAGTGACAGCTCACAGAGCTGGGGACCTGCAGGCAGCTCCACAGCCGTTCAAAGGCTGGAGAACGTCCTTTCCAGGTGACAAATAGCAATTGGTAGGCTGGTCTCTGCTTGTCTGGTCTCATTATCTTCTTTGCAGGTTAACTTGTCTGAGAGTAGATTCCCAGTAGTCTTCATAGTTTACTCCTGGGAGGGAGGGGCTAGAGATTCCCAGCAGCCTTTGTAGTTTACTCCTGAAGGGAGGGGCTAGTGGATCTGATCAGCCTCGGAGACCTCCTGAAGCTATAGGAGGCATTAACCTTCTGGCTTCAGGGGCTTCCCTACAGGATGGAGTGTTTCAGTCTCAGAGGAAACTGCTGCACAGCACCTTGGCGTGGTACTGGGTTGTAGGCAGTGGAAGAGAAGCTCAAAGAAAAACAGGCTTGCCAAGTTCAAGCTCCAAGGAGACCGCACATGGTTAACCAGGGAGCTTTACTGAGAATCTGAGTTCCATGATCTGAGGGCTCATGGGATCGAGGCATTTGGGTATTCTCTTGACTCCTTACAAGACAGGATGGGGTAGAATAGAATCTGTATGTTTTCTTAGGATGAGATATGAGCGAGACTATTCCAGTATGTACTTCTTTTCGAAAGTTAAGTGTTATTTGATTAAGCTTTTAATTTGGAGTAGCTATACATGTGTGCTGGCTCATTATATAAACTACACATTTCTTTGTTTCTCTGTAACAGGGTCTCACCACATCTCACTGACTAGCCCCAAATGGGGGATTCTGCTACCTCAGCCTCCCAAGTGTGGAAAGTATAGACATAGGCCACATTTAACAACACCTGGTTAAAATACTCATTTGAGGCATGATTTAAAGAGAAAAAAAATTGGACCAAGAGATGGCTCACTCTGTAAAAGTGCTTGCCACATAAGCCTGATGACCTCAGTTGAACTCCAGCACCCCAGTGGAAGAAAAGAATCAACTCCTGAAAGTTGTCTTCTGACCTGCACACACACATGCAAGCATACATATACATGCACTAATAATAATAATTTAATTTTAGCAATAAATAAATAATATGTGAGAGATCCTGGAACTTAGTCAGACCCTGACTGATAGCTTTCATTAAGGGCCTACAATGCAATGTCTGTACATTATAAGAGAAAGTGGATAGGAAAGAAAAAAACTAGGAGAACTGTAGATGATGCTGTTTCGTTTCTTGTCTTGGACTGGAACTACCTCTAAAGTGGGCAACAGACCTGTAGTTAGAATTCTCCACCCTGTCACCACCCAACAGCGAGGCCTTAGATAGTTGTTATCCTTCGTAAATTAGCATCATATACTCAGAGTGAACACTATTGAATGCCCCCAGTATCACTTTCCCTTGCTTCTTCCCAACTTTGTTCATACACACCCCAGATGACCTAGTCAAAACTACTCTATTCTTCAGTCCAGGAGTACATCCTGTCTGCTTATGCCAACAACCGTATTCCCACTCTCCCACGCCAGAAACTGGTTCAGGAACCACCAAGTCGTTATAGGTTATGCTCTATGGCAGGGATAAAATACTTAATGAGGAGAGAACTTTTCTTCTGGGATGGGTGAGACACTTTTCTTATTGTAAGCTAGGCATAAATAATGAGGTGGGCTGCCCACGTTGCTTCTGACATGAGGGAGAATGGCCTTGGATAACGTTGATACTATCAATGCCACGGTGGAAAGAATTACCTACCAGCCCCTCAACCTGCTCGTTAACAGTCCTGAGACCTCTACATGTCTGGCCTTAAAGCTGAAATGATTGTAACTGACGTTATTGTCTAAGACTGTTTGGATCAGGCTTCCTAGTGCTTCCACTTACGTGCGGTAAGGCTGAGGTGAGGATAAAACTAGATATTCTGTTGGGAAACATTCTATAAACTATAGACAAACCAAATGCATAGTTTAATTAATTACACAGAAGGGATTTTTAGTAATCATCCTCAAGTGCTGTAAGCCTCACCTTCTCTGTGTTGAGATAACCTTGTCCTCTCTCCTGACTTCTGAGCAGAGACATGTATTCATATAACACTTGGTGCATTATCAACACATAATAAATGCAAAATGATGTATTAACTAACAAATTGCCACAATTTGTTCTTACAGCTTTGGAATCTTCAGGTGAAATTGATCACACACAATAATAGTTTAATTATTACATCATCCAGCTCGATAATCCTAAGGGTCTGTCTGTCTTCTGGTTGAAGTCTTATTAAACTGCCACTGCCCTGTTTAAGTTGAAGTGCTTAATATGTGGTCCCTAAAGGACTCTTGGGAAAGAACCAGCACCCAGCTTCTCCATACATCATCATCTCGATTTATTTTGTTCGAAGGACAGAGTCCAACATCCAGAAACAAGACGTCAAAAACTAAAAACGCTTCTGCAAAAGTCAACAGATGCTGGTGAAGATAGAGAACCAGGCTCAGAAAAAGGAGCGCTCTATGTTCTCCCTCATACATGGATCCTAGCCTCTGTCACGTGCACGTGACAGAGTGTGTGTCTAGGTGAGAGTACATGTGGGTGCAATCCAGGAAACCAGAAAGGGAGGAGGAGGCTTTAAATGGAGAGTCGTGGGAGGGTGCTAGACCACGTGTGATATGGCAGTAGAAAGGGGACACTGGGACAAAGGGCACAGCAGGGAAGGAGGCAAAAACAGAAAAAAGGGAAACTGACCAAAACAAAGTATGAAGATGCCATAAGGAAACCTGTGTAGGGTAGTTAAATGTGTTTTATTTCAATCCAAAGGGAGAGGCTGTTTTTCTCATTTTTAAAGACCAGGAAAGGGCTGTGGAGATAGCTCAGTGGGTAAAGTAAGGGCTGTTCAAACATGAGGGGCAGACTTTGACTCTTCACCACCACCCTCAGTGCTGGGAGAAGAGAAACAGGCAGGTGCTGGGAGCTCACTGGCTAAACAGCTGAGCTAGCTTCAGACTCAGAGAGAAACCTTGTCTCAAGAAATGAGGTGGAGAGGAATAGAATGCATCTCTAGCCTCCTCCCTCCATATGTTCATCCACAGGTGAAGACACCCCTACACATATGTGAACTCACATGATTCCACAACATATATACATACTAATAAATTTTTAGTTTAAAATATTAAAGTGCCTATTTTAAAAGACTAGGAGAGATGGGCACTCGAAGTCCTAACTTCATAATTTTGAGGTTTTGCTTACAAAATATCACATTTATCATGTCATTTTCCTCTTTTATTTTCTCTAAAGATAGTTATTTATATCCACTTTAATAATCTTCACGTTTTACTCTTACATGTTTTAACTTACATGAAAAAAAACACACATTCACAGAGGCTACTGGGAAAATTTGTTGGTAAGCAGCTGTATTTCTGATGTTTTTTTTTTAAAGCACTAGAGTATGCGTGCACATAGACACACATATTCATGACCTTGGGAAATAACAGTGATGATCAACACTCATGTCACTGATACAAAACCAATCAAGTAGACTGGCCACATAGGCCGTTGGCATGCACATAAAGGACTCAGATTAGTATAGAGTTGTTTTCAATTATTTTATTTCTAGAAGAACTAAGAATATACTAAAAGATGATTCTGGGAAGATAGCTAAGTAACTACCAGTACACTGTCTCCCCATATAGATGATAGATGCATTGGAAGAACTAATGTAACCATTAAGAATTCTGGTATCAACTGGATTCTGGAAACTTCCACGGGAAGGCTTAGATTTAGTGACAGAGTAATGGAATGAGCCAATGCTCAAATCCAGGAAGCACCAAATTACTTCCAAAGAAAGGGAGTAGAGAGTGTTAGAACTCAGAGAGGGAGTAGAGAGTGTTAGAACCCAGAGAGGCGTGGTTCTCAGAGCCTCACTTCTGATGCGCACTGAGTACTGACTGTGTCCTCCCTCCTGACCCGTGCTGCGCCTTGCAGTGCACATAGGCTTTCTCTGACTTCATCTGGTGCAACATCTCGACCTGTTCTCTCTGTTCTCAGCGGGCATCCCTAAAAGCCCTTTTACTTTGTCCACTAACTTCGTCACTATTAGATTTAAGTTTCCTCCCTTCGGCTGAAGCAAGTCTCTGATATATGACTTTGTTTTATAATAATAAAACTAACCCCATTCTGGTTCATTCAGTGATTATAATTCTCATGTTTTTAACAGAGAAAAATGTGACATAAAAGATAAATTACACATTCAAGAATCCATCTTCAGATTGTAGGAGCCAGAGGGATCAAGGACACCACAAGGACATGACTCACACAGGCTCACGGACACAACCAACTAGGGAGCCTGCATAGGTCTGACCTAGGCCCTCTGCACATATATTACGGTTGTGTGGGACTCCTAACAGTGGGAGCAGGGGCTGTCTCTGACTTTTTGCCTGCTGTTAGGACCCTTGTCCCCCAGTTGGGTTGCCCTGTCCAGCTTTGCTATGAGGTGCCCAGTCTTACTGTAACTTGTCATTCCGTGTTCGGTTGATATCCACAGGAGGCCTGCCCTTTTCTGAAGGGAAACAGAGGAGGAGTGGATAGAAGAGGGAGACAGGGAAGAGAAGGTGAGGAGGAAGGGCCGAGAGGGGAGAGGAGGGAAACTAAGGTCAGGATATAATAATATATGAGAGTATAATAAATTAAAAACAATTTTTTAAAAAGACACATTCAGTTAGTAAATGGGAAAAATGAAATTGAAATCCAGCACCATGTGATTTCAGAGGTCATTTGTTCACTGTCACTAAACCACTTCCTTTTATTAAATTATGTTTCTTTTAAAGCAAGCTGTGCTTGTGTGTGGGGAGGGAGTGTGTCTGTGTGTGTGTCTGTGTGTGTGTCTGTGTGCGTGAGTGTGTGCACAAATGCCTTGTACATGCTAAACTGGGATACTTGCCCAACTCCAAAAAAAGCTATCATTCAAAATTGCTTTTCATTTAGGGCCAGCAAGATGGCTCAGAGAGGAGAGGCCCTGCCAGAGCCTTACAAATACAGAGGCAGATGCTAGCAGGTAACCATTGGACTGAGTGTGGGGTCCCCAAAAGAGGAGTAAGAGAAAGGACTGAAGGAGTTGAAGGGGTTTGCAACCCCACAGGAAGAACAACAATATCAACCAAACACACACCCCCCCCCC
>JADRCD010185469.1:0-16870 GCA_019843815.1 Montemys delectorum | reverse complement strand
CAGCTTGTTTTCTAGACCCTTGGCCAGCACCTGGCTGTACTTCCCATCCTTCACATCCTTCTGTCTGTTCAGAAACCAGTCTGGGATCTTGTACTGCCGTGGGTTCTGCATGATGGTGATCACTTGCTCCACCTCATCCTCCATGAGCTCTCCAGCCCTCTTGGTGAGGTCAATGTCTGCTTTCCTCAACACCACATGAGCATACCTGCGCCCCACGCCCTTAATGGCAGTGATGGCGAAGGCTATTTTCTGCCGCCCATTGATATTGGTGTTGAGTACTCGCAAAATGTGCTGGAACTTCTCCGGGATCACTAGTGACATGGCTACGGCACAGATGGCGGCATGTAGGCCTCCTGTGGAAGTACTATCCAGTTTTTATCACTATTGCTCTGTAATACAGCTTGTGGTTGCAAATAGTGATTACACCAGAAGTTCTTTTATTGTTGAGAATAGTTTTTGGTATCCTGGGTTTTTTGTTATTCCAAATGAATTTGCAAATTGCTCTTTATAACTCTATGAAGAATTGAGTTGGAATTTTGATGGGGATTTCATTGAATCTGTAGATTGCTTTCGACAAGATGGCCACTTTTACTATATTAATCCTAGCAATTCTTGAGCATGAGAGATCTTTCCATCTTCTGAGATCTTCTTTGATTTCTTTCTTCAGAGATTGAAGTTCTTGTCATACAGATCTTTCACTTGCGTAGTTAGAGTCACGCCAAGGTATTTTATATTATGTGTGACTATTGTGAAGTGTGTCGTTTCTCTAATTTATTTCTCAGCCTGTTTATCCTTTGAGTAGAGGAAGGCTACTGATTTGTTTGAGTTAATTTTATATCCAGCTACTTTGCTGAAGTTGTTTATCAGGTTAGAAGTTCTTTGGTGGAATTTTTGGGGTCACTTAAGTATATTATCATATCATCTGCATTTTATTCATAGGAGGAGCTGATTATTAAAAAAAAAAAAAAAACAAAAAACACGAGGAATTTGTGCTCCTGAGCCAATGTTTTCTTCTGTCTGCTCTACCATTGGATGTGGAGCTTCCTGCAGCTGCCATCAAATGCATTCTTCTCAGCTGGGCCAAGAGAGTGGGATCTTGCTATCCTTGTCCTGCTTAAATGTGAGAACAGGAGAAAATTAGTTTTAATGGACTGGAGCACAGGAATGAAGTCTTAGGTAGGTGAGCAGAGATGCCCAGATCAGCCTCTAGTCTCTAATAGAAAGCACTGGAACACTAGCTGCTGTTTTTTCAGCTGTTGATATTTGCCTATGAAGACTGCCTTAGGCAACTGCACCTCCATGAACCCTAGTATCTCTCCAGGGCACAATAAGCACTCACTATGTATTAGCACTGGTGCCCTGTGGTTTGTCCCAGCTCTGAGCTCAGCAGCTGCCTCCACTAGATGCACTTTGCTTGAGGCATGTGAGTGGGGAGGGTGCCTCTCAGTAAACTCTGTGAAGACCTGTTAGGTAGGGAGGGTGCCGCTCAGTAAACTCTCTGAAGACCAGTTAGAAACAGGCAGTATTTGATTTCTTTGCTCCTGCAGCTTTATTTTGCAGCCTTAGTTGTCCATATTCAGGAAGTTGAAACTTTTCTCAAGTTAGTTTGGTTTTATGCTCTATGTCAGTTGCACCAAATGTACAAAGAGTTTATAATCCTAGCAAGCTTGTATAAGATCTATAATCCAGGTATTTTATTTACTAACTGTAAGCCTAGTATGAGCAGGTTTTGGAGCTATTCTAAGCTATTCCCCAACTATAAAGTTCCTTGTTACTTGATGTTTCTCCTGGCCACATGGTCATGCTCTATTTCCTCTCATGTTAGCCTTCTCTACCTATGTCTTCTTTCTTCTTCTCCTCTCTCTCTAAGTACAACACCCTCATTCCATCCTCCAGTACTACTTTTCTCTCTCCAGTATGCTCTCACAGCCTCCAGCCTTCTATTAACTGGATAAATTGGGAAACAAGGTTCAAATATCATGATTTGAATATATGTGACCGTAGGACTGTGAAAGGCAGCCTGGTTCCTGGTTGAGCTAAGGTTGGAAACCCTGAGGGAGAGCAGGCATTTTGCTTGTTTCCCAGACACTAAGCTCCTGACATGAGGCCGTAGCCCTCTATAGATTTGTGGACATCAGTCATGTAAGGGCAGTGCCCCAAGCCCTTCCACAGGTAGAGGACATGACCTGTGGTCATATAGCCTCAAGACAGACCTCCATTTCAATGAGGTACCTAAAGGACTGGAGGCTTAGGCGATAAATTCCCCTTCTCAGACACTCCTCCCTGCAAAAGGTATCTAACCTCAGGCCTGCCCAAAGATAGGGGTTACAGTTTTCTCATCTATGCTTTGAAGACCAAATGTGTTAAGGTCTGATGCTTCTGTGAGACATTATTTTCTCATGATGAAACTGCTGTTTCATTTGATAATCCCAGTGTGATAACCTAATAAAGAGATTATGTCCCTAACTAAAAATTGGAAACCTGGATCAGATAATCTACAGTCATCCTTCAAAAGGGCTGAAGTAATATATTTACTGGAACTTCAGTGTGGCTCCAAATCAACTGTGATAGTTGTTTACCTCTGTAATTAAATACATATCTCACATATTTGACTGATGATGAGCATTCTAGGCTTTTTCCTAAAACAGAGGTTCTAAACTTTCACATAATGAGTTCTCTAGGAGACAGTTGATGTGGATCCTTTCACAGGATTGCCAGAAACCATTGGAAAACATGATGGTACCGAAATTACAGATACAAAATAGCAACAAAAATAATTTTATGCTTTAGAGTCATCACAAAATAAAGAACTATATTAAAGAGCCACCACATAAAGGAGGTTGAAAACCACTGGTCTAAGTGGTAAGATTACCACAAACTAGGATACTTAGAACTCTGTTCACTCTTAAGTAAATTTGGCCCAAAATTTCTCATAGAGAACTAAATATCAAGATATCATCTAAATAATTTAGAGTAGTTCCTTCAGAAAAACAAAGATTGTTTCTTAATTGTCTTTAACTGCAGCTGAAACAGTACTACAGTTACTGGTTTGAAGGTGGAGTATCCAGGATACTATGCATCTTTACAATGACTGGTAGAGAGCAATTCGGATGAATAGAGTTAGAGGAAAGGAAAGAGCTCCTTGAAGAAGGAATAAAGACAAGCTTGATGGTGTGAAAATATTGCACTCCAGAACCCCTCTCACACTCCGAGACAGCTTGACTCCCAGGGCCTCCATCACAACCAGGCTCACAGGAGGAACAGGACCCAGTCCAAGACAGCAAGGCCTCAGCTGCTGTGGGCCAACAAGCCTGACAAACTGCAGCAGGCTAAGGATGAGAATACAGAGTGGGAATCTCAGGTGACTCCGTATGAAAGGGACTTTGAAAGGATTTCAACAGTTGTCCAAAGCAAGTGACACAATTTTAGAAAAAGAAATCCAAGAACATCAAAAACCACATGGTCAAGTACCTGGAGACACTCCTACATTCCCAGCAGCAGCTGGAAAACTATGGGGCAGCCTTCCTTCCTGAGACAAAGACTATCTCCTGAAGAACCAAGGATACCAGAGCCTACCTTCATGATGCTGCCTTTTTACACACTGTACTCCTTCCCTTGATGGACTCCACAGATGCCCCTGCCTTGACTGGACTTAGCCCTTCCATTCTGTCCCACAGACAAACTGTTCCCAGCTGCTAGTATTTCATTTAGCTTCCACATATATTTTCTTACCTAAGAGAATAGTTTCCTGCTTTAAACAAAAGACCTACAATAGGTAGTGGAAGTAGACATTAGGGATGGAGTGTTGATACAAATATATAAGTACAAATACATATTTTTCAGGATGTGGTTTAGGAACTGGGAATAATGTTTTCTGTTATTCCTGATGGTGTCATGAAAGATTATGCAATAAAATATTTGAAAATTAAAAAACAAAGAATTGAAGGCTCAGAAATAAAACCATACACTTATGGACACTTGATCTTTGACAAAGACACCCAAAATAAACAATCGTAAAAAGAAAGCATCTTCAAAAATGGTGTTGGTATAACTGGCTGTCTTTATGTCAAAAAATGAAAATAGAGCCATATTTGTCACCTTACACAAAGCTCCAGTCCAAGTGGATCAAGGACCTCAACATAAAACCAAATATACTGAATCTAATAGAAGAGAAACTAGGAAAGAACCTTGAACTCATTGGCACAAGGGAAAATTTCTTAAACTGAACTCCAATGGCTAAGATACTAAGATCAAGAATTGATAAATGGGACCTCATGAAACTGGAAAGCTTCTGTACGGCAAAGACCATAGTCAATAAGACAAATCAGCAACCTACAGATTGGAAAAAAATCTAACCACACATCTGATAGAGGGTTAATATCCAAAATATATAAAGAACTCAAGAAGCCAAACACACACACACACATACACACACACACACACACACACACACACACACACACACACACACCAATCAAAAAATGGAGAATAGAACTTTGCTGGCAAATGGATGGAACTAGAAAATATTATCCTGAGTGAGGTAACTCAGACCCAAATTACATGCAGGGTATGTACTCATTAATAAGTGGATATTAACCACAAAAAAGTACAGAATACCCAAGATACATTCCACAGAACTCAATAAAGTCAACAATCTGAAGTGTCCATGTGAAGGCACCTCAGTCCCATTGGGAGGGGAAAAAAAAAGCAATCACAAGTAGGGAGGGACAGAGCAACCTAGGAAGGAAAGTGGGCAGAGTGAGGGGGGAGCAGGGGGGAAAGAGGAGAACTCATTCTGATATTGGGTGAGAGAAAAGGACTGAAGCCCTGAGGACCAGCAGAAAGAATGCAAACAGGCAATCTCAGGAAATAGGAGATTGGGGGGACCCCCCAGAATGCACCAGAGACCTGGGAAGTGAGAGACTCTCAGGACTCAAAGGGAGGGACCTTAGATGAAATGCCCTACAGTAGAGAGAAAGAACTTATAGAGCCCACCTCCAGCAGTATGACAGGGCATCAAATGAGGGATGGGGTTGCCATACCACAGTCACAACTCTGACCCATAATTGTTCCTGTCTAAAAGAATTACAGGGCCAGACAGTGGTAGTGCACACTTTTAATCCTAGCACATGTAAGACAGAGGCAGGCGGATTTCTGAGTTCGAGGCCAGCCTGGTCTACAGAGTGAGTTTCAGGACAGCCAGGGCTACACAGAGAAATCCTGTATCCAAAAGCAAAACAAACAAACAAACAAACAAACAGAAACAAAACAAAACAAACAAAAAAAAGAATTACAGGGATGGAAATGGAGAGGAGCTTGAGGAAAAAACAGCCCATCGACAGGTCCAAAGTGGGATACAGCTCAAGGGGATGTCCCAAGGCCTGACACTATTACTGAGGCTATGGAGCACTCACAAAAAGGCACCTATAGGGGGACCTCAATTAATCTAGACCCCTGAGATCTCTCAAACACTGGGCCAACAAACAGACACCATATACCACATGGTATAAGGCCCACAATACACATACAGTAGAGGACTTACAGGTCTGTGTTCATTCAGAGATGATGTACCTAACCCTCAAGAGACTGGAGGCACCAGAAAGTTTAGAGGTCAGGTGGGGTGGGGGAGGAAACATTCACATGGAGACTGGGGGGTAGGGAGGAGGTATGAGATGTGGAACAGTGGGAGGGTGGATCAGCATGAGTTCGAATAAAATATGAAGTGTAAAAAATACATTAATTTAAAAAAAAAAAGAACTAAACAGAGAATTCACAACAGATGAATCTCAAATGGCTGAGAAGCACTTAAAGAAATGTTTAAAGTCCTCAGTGATCAGGAAAATACAAATTGAAACAACCCTGAAATTCTACCTTACACCAATCAGAATGGCTAAGATCAAAACCTCAGGTGATAGCACATGCTGGCAAGAATGTGAAGAAAGAGGAACATTAATCCATTGATGGTGGAATTGCAAACTAGAACAACCATTCTGGAATTCAATCTGGAGGTTCCTCAGAAAATAGGAAATAGATCTACCTGAAGACCCAGCTTTTCTACTCTTGACTTATTCCCAAAAGATGCCCCCACCATACCACAGGGACATATGTTCCATAATGTTCATAGTGGCCTTGTTTGTGATAGCCAGAGTTGGAAACAACCCAGATGTCTCACAACAGAAGAATGGATACAGAAATTGTGGTTCATTTACACAATCGAATACTACTCAACTATTAAGAATGAGGACATCATGAGTTCTGCAGGTAAATGGAGGAAATTAGAAAATATCAGATTGAGTGAGGTAACTCGAACACAAAAGTACATGAATCATACAAACTTACTAATTATTGGATATTAGCCCAAAAGTCACAGAATACCCAGGAAATAATCCACAGAACTCAAGAAGATTAACAAGCCCAAAGGCCCAAGTGAGGATGCTTCAATTCCACTTGAAAAGGAAAAGAAAGCATTCATAGGAGGCAGAGAGAGGGAGGGATGTACGTGGGAATGAGGATTGGGAGGCTAAGGGGGAAGATGATCAGGTATTGGGGGCAAAAACATGACTGAAGCCTTGAGGGCCAGCTGAAAGAATAGATGGAAAGAGGCAACCTTGGGAGTTAGGAAGTGGGAAGACCCACTAGAATGTATCTCTTAGTCTCTCAGGACTCAAAGGGAGAAAACTTGGATGAAGTGCTCTACAGTGAGGAGGGGGAACTTGTAGAGTCTATCTTTACAAGTGGAGGGACAGGACATCAAGTGGAGGGAGAGGATTGCCATCCCACAGTCAAAACTCTGACAGAATTGTTCCTCTTTGAAGGAACTGCAAGGACAAAAATGGAGGAGAACATGAGAGAAAGGAGGTCCAATGACAAGACCAAATTGGGATCCAGCTCAAGGGTAGGCCTCAGGGCCTGACACTGTTAGTGATGTTGTGGTGTGCTTGTAGATAGAAGTCTAGCATGGCTGCCCTCTGAGAGGCCCAGCAAGCAATGGAAAGAATCAGATGCAGATACTAGCACCCAACCAATCGATGGAATCCAGGTTTTCCTGTGGTTGAATTGGGGGAAAATGGGAAGAAGCAAGGAAGAAGGCAGCCCAATGGGAGGACCAGCAGTCTCAACTGGTCTGGACCTCCAAGATCTCTCAGATACCAAGCCACCAGCCAGGCAGCATATACCGGCTGATATGAGGCCCCCAGCACCTCTACTGCAGATGACTGTCTGGTCTGGCCTTAGTGAAAGAATATGCACATAAACCTTGAGAGAATTGAGGCCCTAGGAAGTGAAAAGATCTGTAAGGTGGGGTTAGAAAACTGGGGGCATCTACTTGGAGATGGGGGATGGGTAGGAGGTATGAGATGTGGAGCAGTTACAGGGCAGACTGGGAAGGGCATGAAGACTGGACTGTAAAAAAGGGTTACAAAATAAAAAAGAAAATGATAAAGATCCATAAATGGGAATTGAATAAATACCTTAAAGAAATTAAGAAAAAGACAAAAATTGAAATAAATAAATAAAAGAAATTAAATTAATTAAAGAAATTAAAGAATACAAGACAAGCACAATAACAACAACCAAACAGCTGAAAGAAATAAAATATTAGAATATTAAATTAGAATATTAAAAAATTAGAATATTAAAGAATAAAAATATTAAAGACCAGATAATGGGCATAGAAACAATATACCACACACAATCAGGACATTGTGATACAAGAAATTTTAGTTAAATAGACAGCATCACAAAAAACACAAGCACCATCAAAAGAATACAAGAGATGTAAGAGATAATCTCAAGCATTGATGCCATTAAATGAAATAGATACATAAGTCAAATAAAATGTTAAATGCAAAAATTTATAACAAAACATCCAGAAAATCTGGGACATAATTAAAATAACAAATTAAGAATAATAGAAATAGAATAATGAGAGAATGTCAGATTCAAGACAGGAAAATAGTTTTCAACAATGTCATAGAAGAAAATTATCATAACTTAAAGAAGAAGTTCAGAAGACTGAATACATCAGAACATAAAAGATAGTCCCCTTACCGCATAGCTATCAAGACACTAAACATACTAAACAAAGAAAAACATTAAAATCTGCAAAGGAAAAATGACAAGTAACATATAACAGAAGACTTATTAGGCTTACCCCCAACTTCTCAATTGTGTGCAGAAGAGTGTGGACAAATGTGCTGCAGACTCTAAGAGACCTCAGATGCCACTCAAGACCCTGAAAATGTTTCAATAAGCATATATGGAAAACACAAGATATTCCATGGCAGTCAAATATAAATAACATCTATCCACAAATCCAGGCATATAGAAGGTATATGAAGAAAAATTCCAACACAAGAAATTTAACTATACCAATGAAAACAGAAAAATAAACAATCTCATGCCAGCAAAATCAAAAGGACAGAAACATGCACACACACTACACCAACACCAAAATAACATGACCTCATAATCATCATTTACTGATATTTTTCAACATCAATGGATTCTATTTCCCAATAAGACACCGGCTAACAGAGTAGATGTGAAACCACCATCCATCCTGCTACTGCATACAAGTAAACCTCAACAATAAAGAGATCAACATTACCTCAAAGATAAGGATTGATAAACTAAGTACCACACTAATGAACATAACTGCACATTGGTACAGCCATTCTAATGTCTACAATAGGCTTCAAACAAAAACTGAGCATAAGAGACAGGGAAGGACACTTTATACCCATCATAGGAAAAATCCACCAAAATGACATGTTGGTTCTTAACATCTATGCCCCAAATGTATGGGCAACAATCTTTGTAAAACAGAAACATCACTAAAGATAAAAATCACACATCAACACTCACACATTAAGAGTAGGAGATTTCAAAACACCACTCTTATCAATAGACACAGCATATAGACAAAATTCTAACAGAAAAACACTGGAGATAACAGGTGTTATAGTCCAAAAGGGTCTAATAAACAAAAGAACATTTCATTAAAACACAAAAACCTATATCTCCTCTTCTCATGCAACCTTTCTCCAAGTTGGCCACATAATCTGAAGGTTTAAGTCTTAACAGATATGAGAAAACCTAAATACCCTTTTCATCTTATGAGACCACCATGGATTAAAGCTAGGTTTTAACAATAACAAAAAATTTATAGACTCATAAAAATTGAAGAACTCTCAAATAATTGACTACAGCAACAGGACATAAATCAAATTAAAGATATTCTAGAGTTTAATGAAAATGAAGTTACAACATATGAAAAATTATAGGACACAATGAAAGCATTAATAATTAAAAATTTCATGATACTAAGGGCGTAAATAAAATAGAGATATCTCATACTACAATTTAACAGCACACCTGAAAACTCTAGGAAAAAAAAAGCATACCCAAGAAGTTCATTGTAGAAAATAATCAAACAGGGAACTACAATCAATAAAGTAGAAACAAAGAGGATAATTTTTAAAAAAATCAATGAAACAAAATGATTGTTATTTGAGATATCACCAAAATAGATTATAGTCAATGCAATCCACAATAGAAACTAAAAAATAATCAGCTCATGCTAAAAAATTATTTTACAAAATGTAACACCTTTTTTGACAAATGTTTTAGAGCAATTATGGAAACAAGGGACATACTTAAAGATAAGAAAGGTAAGTTAGACACAGTCTATAGCCAACATTGTGTTAAGTGGAGAAAATCACACAGCAATTCCAGTAAAATCAAGAACAAAACAATGTTTCTAACTTTTATCATATTTATTCAATATAGAATTTGGGGAATATTACACTAATCTCATGCTAGCAGTGTGGATTTTATTTTCATGTCAAATCATCAGACACTGTGCAATGAATGACAACATTCAACATAAGGAGATCCATGAGGAGACAGGAAACTAAAAGCAGTCTATCTTACCTTATATCTCAGTGAACTGGAGTCTAATATAAGAAATACATACTACAATGAATGCATTTGAAAATATTAAAATAATGATCTTAAGATGAGAAAATTTTCTATAGTTTATAAAGTTATAGAGGGAAAAGCATGACAGTTTTCTTATTCATGACATTTATACAGGAAATGGAGAAGCTAATGATTTACCTAAAATCAATGAGACTGTTATAAAAAGTTTCATCTATAGGTCCCTGAGATGTGAAAAGTATAAAGTTACAGTCAGTCCACATATCTCCATCATCATCTTCATTGTGCTTTATTCTCCAAAAGCAGCTGGTTTCTGTCAAAGTGCACAAGATGAGAGAAAACTTCAGAAGCAATAAGGAAATAATGAGAGCAAACTTCTTCCTCATGTCTTCCAGTGTCTAAGACTGAGCAGAGGTGAAAACAGTTTCTCATGCAGACAAACAACACGCACACACCTATGTGCCTCTTTTATGACTGTAATGGACTGTGTGGACGGGGTACCTTTATATCCCCTAGTTCCCTTATGCAAATGTTTTGCCATGCTCCCTAGATACATCTGAAATATTCTGACCTCAGGAACTGGATCTAAAGTCTGCAACATTTTCAACACAGATAAGAAAACATGTTTTGAAGGCCATGTACTCCAGCCCATAATTTCTTTCATGTCCTTGGCATGAATTCCCCAAGGACAATCGTCTCTTGAGCAACTTTTGTCCCCAGCCTGTGTCAACATCCATTTGCATGAATGCCATTGTCAATGATTCCAGTAGATTTCCTTAGAGCTTCCACAATAAGCTGAGAGGTGAGAAGGGCACCATGAAATTTCCAAGAAATTTATGACTTATAGTGACTCAGCACTCACCCAGCCCAGTACCCATACTGATGCAGATATTCACAGTCAAACTGAGTTCAGAAAACATGGTCTTTCTGTCCCTCATTCAGTTCCTATGTTAGTGTCTTCTAGTGAAATATTTTTTATCCAGAACTTTGATCTCCTCCAGACTTGTTTCTGTTGCTGGGTAATAGCTAGGAGTCATATCTAATTTCCATATTCAATCTCTTCTTTTTTTAAAAACTTTGCCTACAAAAAGAACCTTTGTTTGGTTAGCATGTAGAAAACACTCTGAATGAGTGTGAATTGGCTTCTTTCATGAATCATGGATGTCAGAGAAAACATATTCAAACTTTACATTAAATGAGTGAATCCCACAGTTGCTTTGGTAGAATATATATTTTCTATCTGTTTTTCTTCTATCTAATGATGCCACTGGTGTGATTTTCATCTCTTGACTATCCTGGATTATATGGCCATAAATGTGGATGAAACTGTAGTATATTGGGTTACACAGGTTGGATACACTCTTTAGAGTGATAAAGAGAGACCACTTAGTTCGAATTGTAATTTTTGATCCAATCTTATACTAATTTCCATAATGGCCACAGTAGGTAGATTCGATTTCCTCTTGAAGAGGATTCTGTCCCTATAAATGTCGAAATACTTCATTGCATTTATTTTCTGGATATTTTCTGTCTTTAGTTTGTTGGTATGGAAATTCATGTGGATGTAAGTTGTACATTCTCTGTCAGTGTAAGTTTGAACCTTTTTAAAAAAACTTTCAATTATATGCTTGTTATTTTTTATATTGTCTCAGTACTTTTGCAAGCTTACACACTAGGTGAATAGAGTATCTGTTTGTTTGAAATTTTTCTTTCTTTATGTATTCCAGATGTTAAACCCTTATAAAATGAAGATGAGAGAAGCTCTTTTTTTTCATTTTGGAGGCTGTCTTACCACTGTGTCCTTGGTGTGAAGACACTTTCCTACTGCAGCAGCAGCTCTGAGATGTTCTTCTAAGGTGTTGAGAGACATCAAGGATGCCTTTAACTTCACATATACATAGAATAAGAACAATACAACATATTAAATTTATTTCAAACCAGCAGGTCATATATTCACCTTGAATGTATTTTTCCCATGGAGTAAGAAACAAAGTTCCATGTTGTTTGGAACACAAGAATTTAACTTATACTTAATTTGTTTTCTGCCTTTATCCTTAATTACTTGAGTCATATAGTAAATGGAAGGGACAAGTAATCAGAAGAGAGATTCTTTTTCTTGAAGTGATAAATGAAAGCAAAGAAATAAAGGATTTGATCAGAAATAATGATTCATCCAAATATGGCTGGGACCATTTCCTGAGAAGTTTATTCTTCAGTGACACAGTCCTGAGAAGGAAGATTCAAGGAATCAGAGATGAAGTTAATAGGACATATGGTCTTGAAGAGTCTTGCATACTCTGGTTATTATGTCAAATAAGCTTATTTTGAAGTATAGCATTTTACATATTGTCTTTAAAGGAGAAATAGGTCAAAGTTTACACAAATTATACAATGGAACTAAGTCAATAGTAGTTAATTCAACAATGTTCCACCATAAAAACAGGATTTCTCAAGAACATTACAGACCAAGCCCATAACCAAGTCCATAGTGGCTTTGGGACTAACAACTATAGCCCCATATAGTAGGAAGTATTAGGTTTCCAGAAACTACAACACTGACTCCTTGAAAGCACTGACTTCAGCCCCAGACTCATCTTGACATGTTCACTCCTGAACAAGGGCACACAATTAACAACAGTTCCTCTGTACAAAGTCTCAGAGAAAATATTGAATAGGTCTGATTCCCAACAGGCTTGGGTCTCTAACCACATGACTAGAAGAATGTTGACTGAACACCAGCATTAATTCATTGTTTCCCAACTATAAATACGATGTGATCATATTCATTCCTTACCAGAATGTCCTGTATCAATTTGTTGAACTAAAATATGAATTTACCATGACTCCTTTAAATTGCTTATTGTCACAAGAACACACACATGCACATATACATGCACACACACACACACACACATGCACACATGCACACACACACACACACACACACACACAACAGTACAATATGCTTCTCTATCTTTCCTGTGGAATTATTTTAAAAGTTTTTATATTTGTTTGATAGTGAAGTAGACTATCTTATCCTTGTACCTAAAATATTTCACAAGAACAGATATATTGATCTTAAAATAATTTTAATTCTATCAAGAATCATTCCTCTTATTGCCAAGTTTGGTTTGAACAACAGTTTCTTTGTATGTGGTATCATTCTATTTTGACATTACTTCACTAGATTAACTTCATCAACAGTGAACCTACACATAGCTGATCTGTGTACTCATTTGTCTAGAACTATTGAGGATACAAAAGTGGGAGAAAGGAGAACAAGTTGTCCCAATTACTCATGTCAACAACAGGATCACTGTCTGTTCATAGGATATACTTTTAGGAGCTGACATTGGTGGTGTGCTGCTATAAGACAGTGGCCATGTGAATTTCAAGCCACAGCAGAGCAGTGCATTGACATTTAACAAAACAAACTATAAAAATGTAGGCTTTCTACATGAGGACTTTCACTTACAGCTAGGTTTAGACTGAAGTTAGAAATAAATCCAATGAATAGTTTTAAATAGCTGAAACAGAAAGGTGGGAAAAGAATATTTATGTAGTCACAGGATAATTAAATATAATACTGACTTCATTTAACTTGATAGCTACTCTGTACACATATTGCTATATGGAACAAGTTTACATTTTATAACTGACAATCTGCATATTTCAGATGTATTTTCAAATATTTTTGTGGAAATTTGACTTTTTCTTTTTCTTTTTTTTTATGGGGATAAATTCTTTCTAAACTTAATTTTTTGACATCTATTTATTTATTTATTTATTTATTTATTTACAGTCTAGGTTTTATTCCCCCATCCAGTCCAACCTCTGACTATCCCACATCCCATAACTCCTTCCTATCCTGCTGTCTCCACGAGGATGTCCCCACACCACACCCCACACCAAACCAGATGTCTAAATTCCCGAGGCGGTGAATCTTCTCTGACTAAATCCAAACCTGGCAGTCCTCTGCTGTATATTTTTTTGGGGACCTTATATCAGCTGGTGTATGCTGCCTTGTTGGTGTTCCAGTGTTTTAAAGATCTTGAGGGTTGAGGTTAATTGAGACTCCTGGTCTTCCTACAGGGTCACCCTCCTCCCCAGCTTCTTCCAGCCTTTCCCCTAATTCAAACACAGGGGTCAGCAGCTTCTGTCCATTGGTGGGTGCAAGTATCTGCTTCTGACTGTTTCAGCTGCTTATGGGGTCTTAGCGACTACAGTCATGAGAGGTCCCCTTTTATGAGTGCTCCATACTCTCAGTAATAGTGTGAGGCCTTGGGACTTCCCCTTGAGCTGGATCCCACTCTGAGCCTGTTGCTGGATGTTCTTTTCCTCAGGATCCTCTCCATTTCCATCCCTGCAGTTCTTTCAGGCAGGAACAAATATGGGTCAGAGTTTTGACTGTGGGATGGCAAACCCCTTCCTCACTTGATGCCCTGTATTCCTGCTGGAGGTTGGCTCTATAATTTCCCTCTCCCTAGTGTTGGGCATTTCATCTAAGGTCCCTCCCTTTGAGTCCCTTGAGTTATCTCTCTTCGCAGGTCTCTGGTGCATTCTGGAGTGTCCCCCTGACCTCATACCTCCTGAGGTTGCCTGTTTCCATTCCTTCTGCTGGCCCTCAGAGCATCAGTCTTTTACCGTCACCCAATACCAGAACAGGTTTTTGTCACCTCCCAACCCCCAACCCCTTTCTTGACCACTTTCTTTCCTAAGTCTGTCCCTCCCTCCCTACTTCTGATTGCTTTCTTCTCCCACCCAGGTAGGACTGAGGAGTCCTCACTTGGAAACTTCAGCTTGTTGAACTTTTTAATTCTGTGGACTGTATCTTTGGTATTCTTTCTTTTGTTTATTTGTCTAATATCTACTTATTAGTGAGTACATACCATACATGTAATTTTGAGACTCAGTTACCTCACTCAGGATGATATTTTCTACTTCCACCTATTTACCTGCAAAACTAATGATGTCCTCATTCTTAATAGCTGAGGAGTATTTCATTGTGTAAATGAACCAAATTTTTTGAATCCGTTCTTCTGTTGTAGAACATCTGGTTTGTATCCAGCTCCTGACTATCACAAATAAGGCCACTATGAACAAACTAGAACATGTGCCCCTGTGTCATGGTGGGGTACATTTTGGGTATATTTTTAAGAGTGATATTGCTGGGTCTCTAGGTAGAATTCTGTTTAAAATTTTCTGAGGAACCTCCAGATTGATTTCAAGAGTGGTTCTACCAGTTTGCAATTCCACCAGCAATGGAGGAGTGTTTCTCTCTCTCCATATCATCGACAGCATGTGTTGTCACCTGAGATTTTGATCTTAGCCATTCTGATTGGTGTAAGGTGGAATCTCAGGGTCTATGTCAAAGATAAAGTGTCCATAAGTATGTGGTTTTACTTCTAAGTCTTCAATTCTATTCCATTGATCAACATGTCTGTGTCTGTACCAATGCCATGCAGTTTTTATCACTATTGCTCTGTAGTAAAGCTTGAAGTCGTGGGGAGTGATTCCCTCAGAAGTTCTTTTATTGTAAAGAACTGTTTTTGCTATTCTGAGGGTTTTTTTTCCTTTCCAGATGAATTTGAGAATTTCTCTAATATATGTAACTATTGTGAAGGGAGCTTTTTCCCTAATTTCTTTCTCAGCTTGTTTGTCCTTTGTATAAAGGAAGGCTATTGATTTATTTGAGTTACTCTTATATCTGCCCACTTTGCTAAAATTGGTTTCAGAGTTCTCTGGTAGAATTTCTGTGGTTGCTTATGGGTACTATCATATGATCTGCAAATAGTGACACCTTTATTTCTTCTTTGCCAACTCCTATCCCCTTGATCTCTTTTGGTTGTCTTATTTTTCTTCCTAGTACTTTGAGTACTATAGTCAATAGATATAGGGGGAGTGGACATCTTTTTCATGTCCCCGATTTTAGTTGGATTGCTTCAAGTATTTCTTAGTTTAATTTGATATTGGCTGTTGGTTTGCAGTAAAATGCTTTTACTATGTTTAGGTATGGGGCCTTGAATTCCTGATCTCTCTAATACTTTTAACATGAAGGGGTGCTGTATTTTGTCAAATGCTTTTTCAGCATCTAATGAGATGATTGTGTGATTATCTTTTCTTGAGTTTGTTTATATAGTTGATCACATTAATGGATTTTTATTTATTGAACCAACCTTGCATCCCTGGATTGAAGCCTTCTTGATCGTGATGAGTGATTATTTTGATTTGTTCTTGGATTCGGTTTGAGAGAATTTTATTGAAGATTTTTGCATTGATATTCATAAGCGAAATTGGTCTTTGTCTGAAGTTCTCTTTTTTGGTTGAGTCGTTGTGTTGTTTAGGTATCAGAGTAATTGTGGCTTCATAGAATGAGTTAGGTAGTATTGTTTCTGTTTCTACATTATGGAATAGTTTGAGGAATATTAGTATCAGGTATTCTTTGATGGTCTGGTAGAATTCTGCTCTAAATCCCTATGTCCCTGCACTTTTTTTTGGGGGGGGAGCGGGGTGAGAGGCTTTTAATGACATTCTATTCCTTTGCGAGATATCCATTGTTTAGAGAGTTTACCTGCTCTTAATTTAACTTTGGTATGTGTTATCTGTCTAGAAACCCACCCATTTCATGTAGATTTTCCAGGTTAGTTAAGTTTGGGTGTTTATACTAGAATCTGATGGTTGTTTGAATTTCCTCCATTTCTGTTGTTATATCTCCCTTTTCATTTCTGATTCTGTTAATTTGGATACTGCATCTAGACCCTTAGTTGGTCTGACTAAGGTTTTATCTATCTTGTTGATTCTCTCAAAGAACCAGCTTTATGTTTTCTTATTTCTTTTTATTGTTCTCTTTATTCTATTTGGTTGAGTTTAACATTGAGTTTCACTATTTCCTGCAGTCTATTTCTCTTGGATAAGTTTGTTTCTTTTTGTT
>JADRCD010185467.1:3203-24332 GCA_019843815.1 Montemys delectorum | reverse complement strand
TGTCTTGAATATACCAAGTGTTACACCATTTAGAAACTTTTACTCTCTTAGCACCAATGAAATCCCTGTAGCTCCTCAGCTAGTGGTAGGATTTCATATCTACCCTGCCATACTCCAAGCTGGGAATTTTTTTTGTCTGGCTTGATCTTGTACAGCCTTGCACATGTTATCACATTTGTTCTGAGTTCATATGTACATCGGCCCTGTTTTATCTGGAAAACATGGTTTCCTCTGAGTCATCTACCAGCTGAAGAGGAGATCATGGAGGAGTGCTACTTGTGCCTGCCTCTCCATGACTCAGTCTCAGCTCCACCAGCCCAGAGATGGGTACCCACAGGGGACGAATCCTCCTACATCAATCATTAACTAATAAAATGGCCCACAGACAAAGTGGATGGGAGTGATTCCTCACTTGAAAGTTCCCAGGAGCCAGGTGAGTCTCCTTTGTGTCCATTACATGTGATCAGCCCAAACATCAGTGCCTCCTTCCTTCCGTACATTCATCCCCTACTTCCTCCTGAGCTTTCTCTCTCTGCCTCTGAGGAGCATAAACGTGATAGCATGTTCTTCCTGTATGATAACTAAGTAAAGTAAGAGAGTTCACAAAAGTTGTTTTGTTTTCATAGGGACCTATTATTCTTAATAACTTACCCACTCTAGTTTTATATGTTTATGTTTCATTTATAAATTTGTAGCAGAAAAATTTCAAGGGTGTCAAAAGTAAAAAATAAAAAATAAAAAAAAAGATGCAAGGAGACTTTACTTATCATCAGCAACATTAAAATTCTTCATCTGGATATTCCCTCCTTACTTCTCATCATTGCCTTCCTTCCTATGGTTTAAAGAAAATACTACAATAGTATCCTGTTTCCTATAAAATATTCCAAGACAGACTGTGGGAGAATCAAGGTGTGACATTTCTAATTATGGCATAATTCCTTCATATATTTAGCAGGCTGATATGCTTATCAAATTTTCAAGTATTTCGATATTACTATCATTTTACATGTTTTGGGGTTATTTAAAGTTATATTTCCATTTTTTTGCTTCACTTGCAGTGTAATTTTTATAAAAACCGCCCAACTAACAAAAACATGTAAATAGTCACCAGAGTTGATTTCCACATGAGTCTATATAAGTGGCTTCTTCATGATGTGGCTAATGATACAGATTTCTATGTTTATTGAAATTTGGTTTCATTGGGAACAGGTTTCTTCAGTTGCTGCTTCATGTCCCAGTTTTGCAAGAACTACCACGGAAGGTGTTGCCTTTCCCTATCAGAAGACGCATTATGCCTGATTTGTTTCTCTCTTTTGTGAAGCTATCAATCATTAATGATCAGTGTGGAGTTATATTATATCATTTGGGTTATTTTCAGTCTAATGCTACTGTTCATCATCCACCTATTAATTATTCAGAAAAACTCAGCAAAAACTATTTCTCTATCTTCTATGTATTTGTCAATACTACTTTTTATGTATAGTGGGGAATGTGATTTGTTTCCTTCCTTTATGTCTTCAATTATAAATGAGAAATTTGCTCTCTGGCTATATTAGTTGCTTTTGTGGCTATGGTAAAAGTACTATGGCCAAAAGCAACTTATAGACTGATTCATTTTGACTTACAGTTTGAAACTAGGAATCCCTATTCTTGAGGAAGGCAAAGAAGTAGGGGGACCAGAAGCAGAAAGCTGACTGATTGCATTTCATCATACGAGAAGCCAAGATACTGAGCAAAACATGAGGAAAGGCTATAGACTGCCCTCAATGACCCATTTTTTCTCGCAAGGGTCCTTGTCCTAAACGTTCCATAATCCCCACCAAAAGCACCATCAACTGGAAACTGAGTGTCCAAATACTTGAGCATATGGGATACATTTCTTATTCAATCCACCACCTTGGGTCTCTTGGACCTGACAGCCTCATGGCCATCTCATGGTACAAAATGCAGTTCTTCCAACTTTAAAAGGTCATATCACCTCTAACAGGCTCAAAGCTTTTTTTAAAATCACAGTCTACAGTCTCTAATATTCCAGGCAGTTTCACAGTTGTGGCTCCTGTAAAGTCACATTTTATAATTCTTATACATAATAGCACAAAACAGGCATTCCTATTGCAAAAGGAAAGAAAAATGGAGACATAGTAAAAAAAAAAATCATCACAGGTCTAAAGTGAGACTAAGCATCTGTAAGGCAATGTGCATATCCTTTAACTACATGTTAAGGGTCTGGGACTTTAACTCCAAAGGCCTTACTCATTCAGTTTGCTGGCTGCAACATAAATATCTCTCTTGGGATGGTTTCAGTGTTGCTCTAAGGAACTTTTTGTGCTTTGCAGGCATCTTATAGCTCTGGCATCTCCAATGTCTTGGGATATTTGCTGGACCCAAGATTCATTTTTCAGAGATTCATGCAATGATCCCTCATGACCCCATGGCTAAGTATTGCTTGGCCTCATTGCTCTGAAACTCTGAAGGAAGAATCTATGACTGCCTATGACTTTTGCACTCTTTGTGCTTCTGAACCCTGAGGGCAGCACTGCCAACTTTGGCTGCCATCTTGGGAATGTTCCATTATTTCCATGTTTTATCTATTTTAAGTTAAATGATGAATAACCACAGATTTCCTTTTTTTTTTTTCTGGGAACTGAGAACCTAGGGCCAAGAGGTCTAAGCAGGACTGTCTAACTACAGGTCCCTGGAAACCAAGACCCCGTTCTGGCCTCCAGGGGCACATGCACATACATAGGCACACATAAACACACATATTCATATAAAACTAAAATCTTATTTTAAAAGCTAAAAAAAAAGGTAGAAGAGTATCCAGTGCTCTTCATCTGAGCTACCTCTCCAACCCATCAATACTAATTAATTTTTTACTTTATTTTTATCAAACATGTATTCTTAGAATATCTGAGGACTCTAGCACTACATTGTGTTTGAGATAGTTTGTCCTTGAGGTTCATATATTGAGAGCAGCAGGGTCCCTGGATATGCAGTGTTGGAACAGTGTGTGGATCTTTAAGGGGTAGGGCTTAATAATAGATCCTTTGGTTCTTCCAGGACATTTGCCAATTACTGTCTCCCTCAGTCTCTACAAAATCCTATTGAAGGTGTAAGGCTGTTTGCTTTCACAGGCTTGCCATGTGTTGAATCCCTGTCTGAATTGAGTAGATCCTGTGTTGTTTAGACTTCCAGCCCCTTCTTTATTATGTTAATTAATAAGCTGTCTTTCTGTCTAAGTTATCCTACCTCAGGAACTTGGTTATAGTAAGAAAACAATGGGCTAGCACCATTATAAAAAATTACATCAAGGAAAGCTTCGTATTCCTTGTGAGATATCTTATTCAGTGCCTATGCTATGAGAGGTATATAGTTAATAACTACTTTTGAAACTTCCTTGGCATAGTTCCTCTCTGATGTATATGACACTGATTGAAAGCTCATTTATATTCATTTGCTTTACTTTTAGGGATATTTTATAGCCAAAATTTCTTTTATAGTTAAGTATTTGCATGATTTCAAAGTCAAATCTTTGTAGAACAGTTCAGAGAAGTCTTCTAAGAGCATTCATTTCTTTACAAGTAATTACTTTAAAATGTTTTCATTGTTCCAAACTTTATTTTTTGAAAATATAATTATGCATCTTATCCTTATCATCTTTTTGTGCCTATAATCTATTATCTATTTATATGTCCCTTTTCTTACATAAATGCTGTTATACTGTAGATATTTTTCTTACCATTATTTTATACTTTCTTGTGTAGCTTAAAGATTGCTCAATAACACCCCTTACTAATACTCATCACAGATATTTTTAGAGTATTCTAGAATCCATTATTTGGATGTCCCATAACAGATTCAATGATTCAGCTTGGTAAATATTTAAATTTCTCCAGCTTATTCTTATCTTTAATATAAAGAATCTGTATATATTCTTTTCATATCTTTGTCAATATACTTTATTTTTTTGGACCCACTTAGAATTTATTGTGTTTACAGCAATTAAAAAGATGCTGATGTCACTATTTTTTCTTTCCATGTAGTTTAATATCATTTTAACAAGCAATTTTCATAGCTAATTTTAATAATAATTAAAATATTATTTTCATGTATACAAGATGGGTGCATATCTATCATAATGGAGAATAACTTTGAATTCTTCATCTGTTAGTCTGTCTCCTTAGCCATGTGCCAAGTATGTGTGTTTTAATTTTAGAAAGTTAGGTTGTATTTTGACATCTGATAGGGGTATCCTTCTTAAGATAAAATTGATTATGTTGTCTAGCAGCAAAAGAATCTGTCTTCATTAGAATAATATTAACAGATTATCTGAGAATGACCTTGAGTATTTCTGTATGTTAAAGAGATATACTTTCTAGATATGACTTTGCATAGTTTTCTACATATAGGCTTTATTTCTGTTCTGGATTGTACATGGGAATACTTTCCCATTTGCTGTGAAATCACTACTACTAACTACTCTCATTATGTATATTATCTGCTTTTTGCTTATATCCACGAGTGATGGATATCCATGATTTAATAACTATTAAATTCACCTAACAACTATAACTTATTGATATATAGACAGAATTTCTCTAAATAGGGACATCTTTATCATTTTCTCTCTAACATAAATAAAACTTGATAATGTTGTACAATACAAATTTATTCTATGATTTTATTGCATATGGAGTTCAGGTTAGACAAAACTATTTATTGATTAAACACTTGGTAATTTGTTGGGTGTGTGGTATGTGCTGGTGACACAGGGAGACTCCTGAGGTCCTGCTCATGTACTGCTTCTTGGTGCTCGGGCATGTCTGGATGTGCTCATCAGTGTGTGTGAACAAAGAGAGGACAATTGCATGCATTTTTCCTTTTTGTACATATGATCAATGACTCAAAGAACTTTAAAAACAAATATACAATGTAAGTATCTGTGACATCTACCCAACCTGATAACACATATAGAAAATGTACCTGTGTGTAAACCTTGCTCTTCAGTGTTGTGGGGGAATTTGCTGTACATTTTTCCTAATGTATCAGGGTGTACAAAAACAGTATGGATTTTCATTAGGAACATTACCTTTGCTCAAGTGGCTGAGAAAATGCCTGTTCGTTTCCTCAGTAAAAACTTACTCATTTTTCTCTTTCTACATTGTATTTGTTAAAAGCCTGTCACCAAGTCCAGGCCTCCCTCCTGACAGTGACTTCTCCTTCCTGAGGAGAGGCTTCAAAGTTTGAATTCTAATGAGCATCATCATTGACAAATACAAGATGAACAGTTTTAAGGCTATGGAAAATGCCTTAAAGTTCTCTCTCTAAATTTAATTCTCTCCTCAGTGTGTGCACTCATTTGCTGGTAGAGGTTTGTGGTTTCTTATCATTCATCCATTTGTATAATTGGGCACTTGGGCTTCTCTGATAAGAAACATTAATCCCCACTTGAATTCAGACACTATGCCACCATGAGTTCTTTGGTTACTTCCTTGGTGGGTAGGGTCTACTCCAATGGCACCATTCCATAGTACGTCCTTCAAAGTATTTGAGCCTTGGTCATTGAACTATTTCATGTTAAAGCACAGTTTTTCAAAGTTGCTCAGTTCAATTCATTTTCCCTCCATTTTATTCCAATGGGGATGTACCACATATATGTAACTCAGTTAGAGCCATTTGTCACCTGCATTAAGCTGGGGGTCTCCCAACATCTTGAAGAAGCCTTCATGTGAGCACACTTAGCTTTTTATTTTGAAGTATGCATTTATATGGAACTAACCCAGCATGTGTTAATCATTTATGTGAAAGTTATTAGCTTATTCTATAGGGTTAGTAATTAGCTTATTTGTGCTCAGCAACAAAACTATCTCTTCCTACCTTGTCTATGTTCTTACACATTTGTATATTTCCCATATTTCTTATGAAGGTATATGTGAATGTGTGCTATTTTGTTTTGTCTTTCATATATAGATATGACTATATCTGATCATACTGTACCAAACCTAGATTTAGCCATTTCTACTAGAAACCAAGAATGAGTTATTTATTTATCTACCTGTCTGTCTATCTATCTATTATCTATCTATTCATTCATTTATTAAGCATTGATTAGCAAACTAACATGGCATTTTTATATTGGTGGAAGTGTTATTGTTTATACTCTTTCACAGCATGCAGTTAAGAAATGGTATATGTCTAATTCACTAACACACACACACACACACACACACACACACACACACACACACACGGAGAAAGAGATCTATATAGAGATTATATCTGCAATTACTTCTGTAATGCCTGCCTTCAACTCTATAAATTACTACTCAGTCTCTGACTCTAATTCAGTATCTTGACCATTCTGCCTTTTTGTTCCTTAACAAAAATAAATAAGCCTATTGAAGTGGCTCTGAAATCTTTTTCTCTGTTTACGAGCTTCTGAGCAAGTCCTTTAGTCAATGAAAGAGGCTCAGAGTCAAACTCAAGCTAAAGGCAATGTGGAGGACCCTTGATGCACTCTTGGAGAGTAGCAAACTATTTTCACCTAAAGAAATTTGCTTCAAACCTACATAGGTGAACCTTTCAATACTTGTCATCCAAGAACAATAATAGTAGAAGAAGAGGAGGAGAGGAGGAAGGAGAGGAAGAGGAAGAATAGGAAAATGAGAAAGAGGAAGAAGAAGAAGGAGGAGGAGGAGGAGGAGGAGGAGGAAGAGGAGGAGGAGGAGGAAGAGGAGGAGGAGAAGGAAAAGCTAAGCTGATGCTGTTGCTGCTTATGTGACTTAACTTCAAACCCATCTTCTATGGCATTCAGGAAGTTAAAATGTCATTGTAGAGAGAAGATGGCTCTAGGTCTGGTCGTCAACAGGAAGCCTCTAGGGAAACATTTCTATGGGCTGACTGAGATACCATGAGGGTTAAGGCAGTTGCAGCTGCCCATAATAGTACTAGAGCAGCACAGAGAGTAGGCCATGCTAACTCTCTTATCTTCTGAGAGTAAACTTTAACCCCACTATGTGTAGTCCACAGTCCAAGGGTTCCTTTCATCTTTTTACACTTTACATCTCTGTCATGGGAAGCTGTGGATATCACACTAGGCTTCTGGTCTTTTTGTGTTAAAAAGAAAACTGCTTCTCACCATCTAAATTATATTTTGAACATTCGTTCAAAGTTCCAAGCTTGTACCCTGAAAGAAACAAATTTAGCAAGAGCAGGCAGCATCTGTTGAGGGTTCTATTTTGTTTTTATTCCCTAAACCTCAGGTCAAATTACAGTCTTTCAAAGTTACTTAGTTCAATTCATTTTTTCTTCTGTTTTTGCCCCAATGGGAATGTGTCACATAGGTGTAACTCAGTTATAGCCATTTGTCATCCACATTAAGCTGGGGGGTGGGGGGTGTCTCTCAAAATCTTGAACAACAAGCTTTCACTTGAGCACACTTAGCTCTTTTTAAAAGTATGCATTTGTACAGAATTGACCCAGCTTGTGAGTTAATTATTCATACTAAGTGCGTTAGTTTATTGTATATTTTTAGTATTTAGCACATTTGAGGTCAGCAACAAACCTATTTCCTTCAACCTTGTCTATGTTCTTGTACTTTTGTATATTTGCCATATTATGATGGCAATATGTAAAATGTGTGCTATCAAGTTTTGTCTTCTTTCATATATATATATGCATATATGTATATATCCATATATACTCTTTCAGATATATTATGTAAAAATTTAGTTTATTCAATATGTGTGTGAGAAAGAAGTGTGTGTGTGTGTGTGTGTGTGTGTGTGTGTGTGTGTAAGACAGAGAGAGAGAGACAGAGAGAGAGAGACAGAGACAGAGACAGAGACAGAGACAGAGACAGAGACAGAGACAGAGAAGGACTCAGCTTCAGCCTAAGGGCAATGTGGAGTTCCAGCGATGCACACTTGGACCAGTAAAAGTACTTTTAACTGAAAGAACTTGCTTCTTGCCTTCTAAGTCAGCTGTTCCTTGTACTGCTGGTCATCCAATAACAAAAGAACAAATATAAATGTTTCATTGTTCTTAAGTGAATCAATTTGTCCTGAAAGTTCTTGAACCCTGTGCATAGACTTCTGAAATAGCATTGTGGGTTAAGTGGTTCTGGTGATTTTTAGGATGAGGAAATAAAATCCTTTCCATTGATTACTTAATTCTACATCTCTCCAATTCTCACCAAATATTAAGGCCTTCAATGTCTGTGGTTGTTTGATTCTCCACCCTCTTGCAAATTCTTATGTTTAAGTTATAATGCTAAGTATCCACTGGATATGGTCTCTATAGGTTCTATCTCCCCTTTGTTGGGTATTTAAGCTAAAGTCCTCCTTGTTGGGTCTTGGGAACCTCTTGAGTCCCTGGCATCTGGGACTTTCTAGTGGCTTCTCCCCACTCCCCCTCCCCCACTGCTACAGCCTACTTTCAAATTCCTGACCCTATGTACTTCTCCCCTATCTCCTCTCATGTCTGAATCCGCACTCCTTTTTCCCTCTCTCTCCTCTCTCCCTCACAGATCCTTCTTTCCCTCTGCTTCCCAGAGATTATTCTCTTCCCCCTACTGAATAGTACTGTAGCATCCACACTTTGGTGTGATCTTCTTTTTTCTTGGGCTTCATACGGTCTGTGAGTTGTATCTTGAGTATTCAGAGCTTCTTTTTGGCTTATCCACTTATCAGTGAGTACATACCTTTTTTACAAAGGATTAACAAGGGCAGGAAGATTACAGAGGAAAGATGAGGCCCAAACAATTCCGGAGAAAGCAACTATAATGCACAAGGAAGACCTGCCGCAGTTCTTTCCTGCCTATTCTCAGGAGAAGCCAACATTAAATACCTGTTGAATTTTGGTCTTCTGACTTCTGAAACAGTAGTGTAACAAAGTTCTCTTATTTAAGCTGTTTATTTTTGTCATAAATTGCTATGGAAACCCTCAGAAAGCTAATATAACATTACTGTATAACAGCCTTGTCTATAATCAGTTTTACTTATTATTTTGACTATAGTACTAAACGCATTAGAATATCTCACTGTACATTTGCATTAAGTAACATTTTTGCTACAGTGTCTTCAGATTTTTTCTCATATTTTTTAAAGCTAAATCTAATATATTGAGTCTAAAATTTCTTCATGGATTAAAGATATATACCTCCTTTACTCCATAAAATACTTATTAATATTTTGTCCATTATAGTTTACTCTTTTACTTGAATATTAAAGAGTATCATAGAAAAGAAGCCTTTAATATTTACAGCATTAAATTGAAAATTTACAGATTGTGTTTTTATTGTTATGATTAAAACATCAAAACAATTCAAACATTATGCAAATTGTCTCATATTTCTTTCAAGTTTTTCTGTGTTCCTTCACTTTATAGTTTCCATTTTTAATTAAGGTGTAAAGTTTATGTTGAGTTTCATTTTCTTGTATGTATGTGAACTTCAGAATTGTCTGCTATAATTTTTTTCATTAAATTACTCTGTCCTTTAAAAAGATATTTGATTGGGAAGTACTCATGGTTCTTTATCTTATTAAATTGTCCTTTGAGTGTATTCTATCCACGAAGACTACTCAGTCATGATTTTATGACTTTCTTAAACTTAAAGACTACGAATGCTAATCTTAGAATTCTTTTTCAGAAATAACTCATTGTTTTCATTCTTTCGAAATTTTGTATAAATTTTAGAACCAGCTTGCCATTATATATAAATAAATGATTTTTTAAATGAATGACATAGAACATACAAGTGAAGTTAGAGAAATTGACATCCTAACTCTTTGGAGTTTTCCAATGTTAGACTTGACACATCTTTTCAAGATTACATAAATGCTAAAATTTATGTTGGAGAAAGATGTTCACAATGGACACACCTTTTTGAAAAAGACATCAGGATTGAAGGCCTTGCTGTATTCATTGCTTTTCTCATCGCTATGACAAATATCTCAGGAAAGTAACTAACAGTATACTAGCTAGTTTTATGTCAACTTGACACAAGTTAGAATCTGAGAGGAGGGAACCTCAGTTGCAAAACACACTTTCATAACATACAGCTGTATAGTACTTTCTTAATTAGTGATTGATGAGGGAGTGTCCATCCTGTTGTGGGAGGAGCCATCCCTGTGCTGGTGGTCTGGGTTCTATAAGAAAGCAGCCTGAGCAAGCCTTGGGTAACAAGCCAGTAAGCCTCAGCCCTCCATGGCCTCTGCATCAGCTCCTATATCCAGTTTCTTGCCCCTGTTTGAATTCCTGTCCTGACTACCTTTGATGATGAACAGTGACATGGAAGTGTAAGCCAAGTAAACCCTTTCCTTTATGAGTTGCTTTGGTCAAGGTGTTTCATTGCAGCAATAGTAACCTTATCCAAGACAGGGCGTTAGGGGTTTATTTTGCCTTGCAGTTGGAAGGTGTACCTCAGAGCAGAAAAGCCATGATGGCATGAGGTGGCTGATCACACATGGGTTCAGAAGCAGCACAAGGTGAATACTGATATTGTCATTACTTTTCCTTTTCATTCAACACAGGATCCCCACTGGATGATGTCATCCACACTCAGGATTGGCTTTCCCTTCCTAATTGACTCTTTCTAGAAACTCCTACATAGATACACAGGGAGATGTATTCTCATGGTAGTTCTAAGTCTAGTCATTTTGACAATGAAGATTAAGCATCATAATTACAGGTATTATTTTTCTTTCATATGGAATCTGCTTTCAGATTTATATTTATAGATATTTGATCATGAAACACAGAGTTTCCCAGACATTTGACTTACACTACTTTTATAATCATTATGAGTTGGAAGTTTTAAAGCAAATTGTTTCTGCAAAGATTCCCCTTGTCCTACTTTCTTTAGGCTAATACAACTAATTTAATTGTATTACCTAATATGGAAAGTTAGGCTATTGTTTCAAATATTTGTTTTTATTAATACTTGAATTTGTACTATGAATTTCTAAGCATTGATTTTTACTATATTCCCAATATTTGATTAAGTTGTATTCTTTATTTTTGTATGTCTCAAAATTATTTTAAAATTCAAATGAGGCATTTTGGATGTGAGTATTATATAAGAGAGTACTGTTGTCCTGACTAGTTTTATGTCAACTTGACACAAGCTAAAGTCATCTGAGAAGAGGGAGCCTCAATTAAGAAAGTGCCACCATAACATCGGACTGTACACAAGGCTGCAGGACTTCTTAAGTAATGATTGATTGGGGTGAGCCAAGCCACTTGTGGGTGGGGCTATCCCTGGGCTAGTGGTTCTGGATTCTATAAGAAAACAGAATGAGCAAGTCATGAGGAACAAGCCAGTAAGCAGCACCTCTCCATATACTCTCAGCTCCTGCCTCCAGGTTCCTGCCTTGTTTCAGTTTCTGTTCTGCTTTCCCCTGATGAACAGCAATGTGGAAGTGTGAGCCAAATAAACCCTTTCATTTACAACTTAAGTTTTTGGTCACAGTGAGTCATCTCAGCAATAGAACCCTAAGTAAGAGAACTTTTTATTTCACCTGGGTAGATAATTTTTCTCCATTTTCTAATATTTAAAGTTATCTTAATCACAGAGAGCTTAAATATATTGGTTGATGATTTTTCAAAGGTAACATGTACCATATGGGTCAAAATTCGACTCATCCTATGTATTTTCTGTGTTCTCTGAGAGCAATAATTCCATTATTGTATAGAGTTGTTTATACACAAGAGTACATGGGACGGATTTGCAGCCCTGTTCATTGTTCTCTACTGAACCTCTTCTTAGCTGAACTACTAATTTTCTACAGAGATATGCTAAAGTTTTTTTATTTTACACTTGTTTATTTTTTTCTTTTGGTCACCTGTTTTCTTTTATTCATCTTTATCTCACTTATTTTGTTACAATGTATGTTTAGAAAGTTGATTTTGTATCTTACAGGTTTCATCTTCTCACTGTGTGCCACTTTTGCTTTGCTTTTGTTTTGTTTGGCTTTATTTTTTAAGCCCTGATCTGATGATTGTGGCACTCTGTTCTCCAAGCATTTGGAATGGTGCTTGCTGTTCTGAAATCAGAAGAGCTGTGATTACCTGCACACGATCCTCACAATATTAAACCTACTAATGCTCTGTCATGTAAAGGCTCATGGGGAGATGTCTTAGTTAGGGTTCATATTCCTGCATAAAACATCATGACCAAGAAGCAAATTGGGGAGGAAAGGGTTTGTTCAGCTTGCACTTCCACATTGCTGTTCATTACCAAAGGAACTCAGGACAGGAACTCACAGAGGTCAGGAACTTGGAAGCAGGAGGTGATGAAGAAGCCATGGAGTGGTACTGCTTACTGGGTTGTTTTCCCTGGCTTGCTCAGCTTGCTTTCTTATAGAATCCAGGAAACACCAGTCCAGGGATGGTACCATCCACAGTGGGTCCTCCCATCCTTGATCACTAATTGAGAGAATGTCTTACAGCTGCATCTCATGGAGGCATTTCCTCAAGAGAGGCTCCTTTCTCTGTGATAACTCCAGCTTGTGTCAAGTTGACACACAAAACCAGCCAGTACAGTAGCTTCACTAGGCCCTTCCCTTTCTTGAGAATAAGCAAGTGACTAACAGTTGATGGTGGAGTAAGTTTCTGGTTCAATGTCATATTTGCTCACAAGTTACCAATGCTTTAGTAAGAAATCCCTTCCCCATGCTTCTGAAATCACCTCAGTTAAATTCCTCCTTTCATCATGCTAGCTTGGTCTGTCACTGGTGACCTATCTGTGGTCAAAAGACTTACTCACATTCCCCTGAGGAAAAGCCATATCCCTGCAACTAATACTAAGACATATAACTCCAGCTAAGCCATATGAGGAAGGAATATTCATGAGGTTAATCTCAGCATGGCTATCTTCTCCCTGTATCATGTATTAATTGCTTTTCTATTGCTGTAATAAAGTGTCACAATCAACTTAAAGAAGGAAAGATTTGGGTTTATAATTTGAGAGGGATAAGAATCTACCACCATCATTCTCATTCATGATGGACTGAGCAGCAAGCTGAAAGCTCACATCTTAAAAGTCCAAGGAGGAAGGAAGCAGGGAGTGAACTGAAATTTATGAGAGGCTTTGGGACCTTAAAGACCACACCTGGTGGCACACTTCCTCATTAAACAGCACCACCAACTTGGGATTAAGTAATCAAATACCAGACAATGGAGGACATTCTCATGCAAACCTTCACAGGTCACTTGCCTTCATGTGGTAGTAGCAATTGGGTTACCTCTGCTACTGGTGTTATGCTGTTATATTGGTTTTATGTGTTTGTTTTTATCTACTTGGCACAAACTACAGTAATCTGAGAAGAGGAAACTTCAGTTGAGAAAATGCCTCAATCAGATCAGGCAGTATTACAGGATTATCTCTTGATTAATAGTTGATGTGGGAATTCACAGCCTACTGTTGGCAGTGCATCCTCAGGGAAGGTGATCCTATGTGGCAAAAGGAAGCAGGCCTGTGAGCATCACTCCTTGATGTTCTTTGTTTCAGATCCTGTCTCCCCATTCCTGACTTGAGTTCCTAACCTGAATGTTTTCCACAATGGACTATAGATTGAATAAACCCTTTATTCCCCAGTATGCTTTGGGTAATGTTTATCACAGGAACAGAGAGCAAACCAATACAGACATGAACCTTAGGCTGTGGTGTCTGCTTGAAAATATATATGGGGGAAATTCTACTGAAGCAGTGCCCCTATATGTTCTATGTATTCCTATACATTATGTGAAGTGGGAATATCTCTTGGATGAATGCAGTCTGTCAAAGGAGAATGGGAGTTTTAAAAATATGGGATAGCAGATACTACATTTCAGTATCCGGAAGCAGCGTGTTTGGAACTAAATTGTCAGGAAGCTACATTGCCTTGTTGTGGGTGATAAGACATACAACTGAATTTGAGCTTTCCTCCCAGAAATTGTTTATTCATGTACAGAAGAATTACAGGGAAAAATCATTTGTCAGGGATATAGAGATTGCTGGCTGGTTGAGAACACTTGTTTCTCTTTCGTATGACCTCGGTTTGCTTACCAGCACCTGCAGAGCACCTCACAAGCCCCTGTAACTTGTCTAGATCCATGATATCTAATACCCTTTCCTGACCCTGTGGGCCTCACACTCATAAAATGCACGGGCACACACATGGTAAACACAAACATATAATAAAAGAAATACATATATATTTATCAGAAAGAAAATAAAACATGAGTAGCATTATTCCTGTTCGCTGCCTATTTAGAAGGTAAATTGAATGGGGAGTGTTGATGGAGGCACTAGCTAGCCATTTTTTACTCCTGGGGTAGGCATCATGAAAAAAAAAGTACAAATTAGATCTAAGCTAAAGCTCCTCCTGAGATCCTAGAATGTGTAACCCGTGGGAGGAATTAAATTGTAAGGAAGAAAATGAGAGGAAGAGAATACTGCAGGTTCTGAGCGTAAGTGTGGTTTTTGATGACATCCAGCTCACTTGGCTAGATAGGACTGTGCTCACCCTAGAGTTAAGGGAAGTTAATTCATCTGGGACCTTGGGAATGGCGTGAGGCTTTTGTGGCTCTGTTGAGTCCTAGGTTGGGTCATGGGTTCTATGCATTAGGAGATGCTCTGACAGATCTGAGTAACTTACACTGGCATGTGAACTGAGTTCGTCAAGTGCTAAAGTAATCAAAGAAGGATGAGAAGGGGAAAAAGAAGATAAGACAGCCTGTCAGTGTCACTTAAAAGCAAATATTGCAAGATTTGAGTTGAGCTGGAGTTCCTGAGAAATATTAATAAAAAGCTAAAGGCTGCAGTTGTAGCCCTCTGGAAGGCTTTAAAGCATGAATGGTTCACTAAAGAACCAGAGGAAATGCAGGAGATACATATTGTTTCAGCTACTATGGAAGAGGCAATCTGTTAGGATGGGAAGAGCCTCAGATGCTTCTTCAATGGGAAGGGTAGTATTGGTTCAAGTAAGAACATGGATGGAAAACAGAGGTCCCACAGTGAATTACAAATTAACTGATGTCCTATTAAATTACAGAATATTTAGGACAGTGTCTTAGTTAGGGTTTTACTGCTGTGAACAGACACCATGACCAAGGCAACTCTTATACAGGACAATTTTTTTAAATATATTTTTTATTAGATATTTTCTTTATTTACATGTAAATTTCTCCTTTCCCAGGTTCCCCTCCAAAAACAAACAAACAAACAAACAAAACCAACAAGAACAAACCCCTGTTGCCTCCCCTCTCCCCTTGCCTGCTACCCCACCCTCTCCCACTTATTGGCCCTGGCACAGGACAACATTTAATTGGGGCTGGCTTACAGGTTCAGAGGCTCAGTCCATTATTATCAAGGTGGGAACATGACAACTTCTAGGCAGACATGGTGCAGGCAAAGCTAAGAGTTCTACACCTTTATCTGAAGACTACTAGAAGACTGTCTGTCATGTAGTTAGGAGGAGGGTCTTAAAGCCCACTTCCACAGTGACACACTTCCTCTAACAAGGTCACACCCAATTGAACAAGACCACACCTTCTAATAGTGCAACTCACTGAGCCAAGCAGATTCAATTCATCACAGAGAAGAAGCTTACTAGTGATAGGTTTGCCTTGACCCTTGATGGCTCCGGGAGCATCAAGGATAATGGCTATTGGCTATCAATGTCTGGATATGAATAAGGCACAATTGATATTCAGAAGGTGTTTGGGGAAAATCTCACAGAAGCCTATGCATGTAAACATTAAAACAATAAATTTAATTTTAACTAAACCATCTCGTGTGGCAGAAAAATGTTGTAGCAGGGAGGTAAACAGAGGATTGTGAATCCAAAGGTAGTCTGAACTACATAGCAAGATAATGTATAAAAATAACCAGTGAAAGGCACATCAGAAGGATTAGGTCAATGAGTAAATGTACTTGCTCCAAGTGTAGACTCTATACCTACACAGTCTTGAACAGGGAGGCCCCAACATAATACAATCTGTTGCCAATGAAAAGCCTGATAGAAAGACCCTCTTGCTGGGGCCATCATGGTTTTAAGTTCCAGGGTATCAGGAAATAGGGCTAGAAATGTTAATTGTCTTTCTGAGCCTAAGTCACTACCCATATCTCTGTAGATCTTATTTTTTTCTTTATCACTAAATAAAGTTTCATTGTATATGTACCAAATTATCATTGTCCATTCAGTGCACATCTAGGCTAATTCCACTTCCTTGCTATTAACAAAGATGGGGAAGTTTCTCTATAGTTTGACATAGCATGCTTCAGGTGTGTATCTGTGAGTGGTGTAGCACCCTTCAGGTGTGTGAGTGGTGTAGCAACCTTTGGGTGTGTATCTGGGAGTGCTGTAACTGTTTACATAAGTTATCTTCTCACTCTCCAGGACAAATCTTCAGACTGATTTCTGAAGTGGCCTCCCATTGTAAGTCTTCCTAAGGAGTGAATAGAATTTAACTTTCCTTCCATCCTCATCAGCATTTGCTGCCTTGATAGTAGCTATCACATGGGTGCTTTGGAATCATAAAGTACATTTAATTTTTGTGTTTTCAATAGCTAACATTTTGAAAATGTTTTATAGGTATCTGATTTTTGTCATTGCCATTCTTTTTTTTTCTTTCTTTGTTCTGAGACTGTACAGATTAGTCCCATAGCCACTTCTTATTGGGTTCTTCTCCCCCCTTGTTATTTAGTTTGTTGAGCTCCTTATTGTTGGGGGCTAGATAGAGCCAAAGGACCTTTGGGGGTTCCGTGGATGGAACAGGGAGCTCAACTTCTGTTCCATGCCAGGGTCATGCTTGGTAAGGTCAAAATTAGATTAGTGCCAGATTCTGGGGGTCTGAGGTCAGAGCCTGGGATTTGACAACTTTACTGTAAAGGTGTGTTCAAATGTTAGCCAGACTCTGAGATCTGAAATGCTTTGCTTTTTGCCCCAGTATGTACCTGCAGAAGAAGGTCTAGAGCTGCTCTGAGCTCCCATGATTCCACTGTCTGATGAACTTTCCCGAGCCGCTTCCCCATTTGAGGTATAAAAGGAGCTATAGTACTAATAAGTGTGTTGACATGGGTCACTAGACCTTACAGCACTCCTGAACCCAGCTTTTGACTGTTTTTGTTTGTTTTGTTTTGTTTTGTTTTGTTTTTCACATCGTAGGCCCTCCCCAGTATGAGCCCAGGAGGAACCGAGATTCCATTTTGCTTTATGTATTCTAGTTACTAAACTGATACACAGCTGTGACGTTTCTCCTGTTCTGTCACATGTCTCTGTACTCCCAGTTTTCCTTTGCTGTGCATGAGACATTTAATTTACTAAAGTTTCATTCATGGACTGTTGGCGTTTTCTGCAAAACCTATTAATTGCAGTTATTTTACATTTTCTGTTTGATCATTCTATCATCCTATTTATACTGATTCAGAAGAATGCTTTATTTCTTCAGAATGCTTTACCATGTAAAATAATTCCTTGTTAAAATCTGGATATGATATATGCAAAAAGCAAAGGGGATCAATAGATTTTTTAAGTAAGGATCTATGCTAATCTTTCTAAAATTTGGGTTGTCTAGACTGCATTCTATAGTGTTATGATGACTACATGGCATCTGGTTTTTGTTTTCCCTTTTGACGTTGGGCTCCTTGAAGATGCCTCTTTAGATGTTTCTTGCATCTCTTCCAGTGCAAACTATCACATTCAGTGGCCCAAGCAGTGGCAAATCCAGGGAGAAAGTCTCTCTGCAGAATGATCTAGGCACATTTCAAGTATTTAACAGTGCCGTCCCTCAGTCCTGCTAGATTCCCAGGTGTGCCATTTACCTGTCGGTTTGGTTTGATTTTGTATTGTAGCTTCAGGGATCTATGCTGTTTTCTTTGTTTTATATGCTCCTCTCGCTTATGTTACAGAGGGAGGCTGCTAGAAGGCATGGGAAAGAAGGAACTTTTTATTTATTTGGAAGAGATATCTAGATGACTGATGAACATAGCACAAGGATCCTTTGATTCTTCTTGCTAGGGAACTCACCTTGAGAGCCTGACAGGGATTGGAGTAAGATCTTCAGCAGCCTTTGTCTGTGTCATTGGAGTTCCTTGCTCTCTTGATCATTTATGCACTGCCGTCAGAACTCACTATTGCCATTAGACACACTCATGATTTATATCTTCACAGCTTCTGTGTCAACACACAGATATCAAGTGTTATTTTTTTGGATATAAGTTGAGTCTCTAGATTTCATAGGGGAGTTATCTAGAATTTTCTTTCCTTATTTTTCATTACCTCTTCCTTTAAAAAATTATTCTGTCATGTTCATGTGATTTTTATTTAATCTGTAATTATAAAGGTTTTCTATGTGAACACTGAGTCAGAACAGCAATAGGCTCTTATTTTTCAGGCTTTTGTACGTGAGTAACTGAATCAGTTATCACCCTGGTCAGTGCTTTCTCCTTCAAAGAACAGGGATGGAAGTTTATAAACCCCTTACCTGAAGGATGAGATAGAAAATCTGACTAAGTTGCTGTTTTTCATCTAGTAATTTTACTATACCACATGTAATTAATCGCAGGATTACATCTTTAATTTACCTGGAATTTTCTTTCCTTGTTTTCCTCTTTAAAAATATCATTTTGCGGGACTTTCATTAATCTATGGAGATAAAGATTTTCTTTGAAAACATATTGGCAGAGGATAACTATAATTTCGTAATGAGAATTTTGGTTTCTTTAAAAATATAAAAACGCTATGGGAATATGTTTTTGTTCTAATCACAGGTGTGGGATACGGGGCTGATTCAGATCATGCACAGCAGCAGACTATGATTTGGCCATGCCAGGGGCATGGTTTTGACAGTTGTAGATAGGGTTTGCAAGTTTGTGACTTTGGAGTTCTGGGGACTCTTGTAAAGGTATATAAATGTAACCCATGAAGGGCGCAGCCACTGCTGCTAGTCCTGCTGCTGCTGCTGGATGCTGGATGCTGGATGCTGACTGATGTTGTTGCTGCTGGCTGCTGGTTGCCGGTTGCTAGCTGGTTAGAGATATAGAGGGGAAAAAAAAGATCAAAATTTTCCCTAGCAACTCTATACCTCTAATCAAAAGGAAGCAGTCCAATGATATTGATTCCTCCTCTCCCACCCCTTTTTCTTTTTCTTACCTAGTGTTGGGGGTTGGAAGGGATGAGGGTAGAGAATGAATGAGTGGTAGAAATAGGAACCTTAACATAGACAAAAGTCTGGCCACAGCATCTATTATTTTACATTCCTTAGGACTTGTATATATTCACACAGGAGAGCATGTAAAGATCAATAGTGGGAACACCTCTTCCTCCTCCTCCTCTTCTTCCTCCTCCTCCTCCTTTTTCTCTTCCTCCTCTCCTCATGATTAGATCTTCTCTATTTAACAATCAGTATGATGCCTTTAGTATCATAATGATTACACAATAAGGGAGTGCCTTTCTATTCTTAGTTTACTAAATTTCTCTGCTTGAAAATCACAGATGATGTTTGTCAAAATTTTTCTTAAATCTAGTAAGCTAATTATGTGTTTTTTATCTATTCTGCTTTATTTTAATGAAAAATTCTCCTATATCTGTGGTGGTTTGCATATGCTTTGCCCAGGAAGTGGCACTATTAGGAGGTGTGGCCCTGTTGAATAGGTGTGTCACTGCGGGTGTGAGCTTTTAAGACCCACATCGAAGGTGCTAGTGGAAGTGAGTCTTCCACTAGCAGCCTTCAGATGAAGATGTAGAACTGTCAGCTCCTCTTGCACCATGTTTTCCTGTACACTGCCATGCTCCTGCCTTGATGATACTGGACTGAACCTCTGAAGCTGTAAGCCAGCCCTCAATTAAATGTTGTCCTTATAAGAGTTACCTTGGTCATGGTGTCTGTTCCCAGCAGTAAAACCTGAATGAAGACAATATTTTAAAAAGTTAAGCCAATCTTTCATTCCTAGAATAAAATAGACTTGATATTCTCCTGGTTATAAATCAGGAGTTTATTTGGTGATAATCAGTTTAGGATATTTAAAACTCTATCGATGAAGAACTGCAGTTATTTTTCTTTTTAATGATTCCCTTATACTTTTCTATAACTTTATCCTGGACTTGCGGTAAAGTTGTGAGTTATTCCGTCTGCATTTATTTGTAGAAAGAAATTTTGTCATTTGTGTGCTAAATCTGTGTAAAATACATAATAATGGAGGTGAAAGACAACATTAGGTATAAAAATGGAGCTTGTAAATTTTCATGACATACTATACCTTTTGATGATGAGGTGTTTCTATTTATTATTGACTAATGTTTCTGGTATTGTAAAGGTATACCAGATATCTTGCTTTTGTTGTCTATCTTGCATGCAGTACTTTTTCTTTTAAGTTCCAAATTTTCAACACCTGTTATAAACACAATATGGTTTAACTTGTCATCTGTGTGTCTCTTCAGATTTAAACAGAAAATTATTACATTCAGCTATGATTATCATTTCTACTGCACATGTGTTTGTGTGTAACTTACTTGTTCTATATTTTCTATTTGCTTGGAATTCCTTGTATTCTATTTACTTATTTGTTGCTTGAATTTGCTTAAGTAGCTATTTCTATATTATGGCTTTGTCCTTAACAAGTAAAAGCCAATATAAATTTGTAAATTTAGCAGTTCCTGGACTAAAAATTTTCTGGACACTTCAATTCCTACTTTCCATTGATATTATATACTTTTGTTCAGGTAGATTACTAATAATACAATTTACATATTTCTGAGATTAAATAATTCTGTAAATTTTATTCAGTTAATATTAATTTAAATTTAGGTTATATATTTACACTTTTGTAATTCTTCATTTTAGTCAGAATTATTTTTCAGGATTGGCTAATTTCAATTTGATCTGAAAAAAATAAGTGATTCATTTTTGTTTATATTTCTGACATTGATTAATTTAATTGAGTGTAGTAAAGATGAAAATATTTGTACTTTTACTTAATATATTAATTTTCAACTTATATCTGACAGCTGTTGCTAGAATCACCTGTTAGCTTTGTTATTGTTTCTTTTTCGGTTATCACTTGTTTCCTTTTAACGTGCAGTGAATATCAGAGTGGTTTCCTATGAATTTGCTACTTGAGATTGGCAAAGTCTTGGTATCTTTCTT
>JADRCD010185464.1:0-17596 GCA_019843815.1 Montemys delectorum | reverse complement strand
ATAATAAATTGGTTTCAACTTAATGATTTACTTCACATTCTATTCTGAATTGCTGATTAAGAACTCTGCACTATCTCAAATTGTAAATAATACTCTTATACTATCTCATCTACATGATTTATAGTGAGTACTAAAAAAAATGATAATTTACGAAAATCTAACAGGAATTTAGACTGAATTAGGATACATTTAATTAATGTGTTTCTGCATCTAACAAAGACAAGTAGCCACATGTCTCAGGGAAGAACCAAGATTGAAGAATATTATCCAACAGCCCCATCGAAAAGTTCAAGCTGCTCAAAAATCAATGTCAAAGAAACCTCAGCAATTTGCTGTTTATGCATTACTGGACTGTTAATATTCTTGTTCAGTATTGTTTCCTTTTATTAGTGAATAAGACATGCAAATGAGTATTAGTTATACAAATACAATGGCTGTTATATTGCACTGAAATAAAAATTATCTAGCCATCCTTAAGTACTTATTAGAAACTATTTAATAAGAACTTTAATAAGCATTTAAAGAGATAAGTCTGCATTGAAATATTGATAAAAATGTCAAACTTGTATTTATTAAAGTACATGTTTGTTAGTAAGTTCTTATACAATTATAATTATAATATAAAATTTAACTTACCTACCAAACTAAATAAGAGAAAAAATTCTGGATAGTGACTGATAATTTTAATTTCATATTCTGCAAAGAGGGAATAGACAATAGGGCAGCCTATACAACAGAGCTAACTCAGCATAATGAGATGCAGTTCCAAGAAACACAACAAAGAGGATGAGAGGAATTATATTTTTGTGTAAATCAAAGTAAAAATTTCCAAACAAAGATAGACCATATAGTTCAATGTAAAAATAAAAATGCTCATAGTCAGTATTTCCTATTCAATACTTTTAAAGCTCAAACTAGAAATTTTTCTTGATAAAAATGTACATATCATTTAAAACATTTTTATGTATAAATTATAATAAAATCTTCCTCAACATCTAAATATTTTCATTTGAAATCTGCATCACGTTTGAATTTAAATACTAGGTGTAACAATCTATAGTACTATTTATAGATTACAAGTTACTATACTAAGTATGGGAATGTGATAACACTGTAATTCTTGATAAAGAAAAGTGAAAAATAGTACAAAAACCAGTATTCTAAAATTATACCAGCTGTTCAGGAAACACATTTTATGAAGACAAAGAAGAGCACATTAGTTTCTTAACTGCATCCTTAACATCCTTGTTCCTGAGACTGTATATAAGTGAGTTCAGCATGGGGATGATGACTGTGTAGAAGACTGAGGCCACCATGACCAGAAGCCAAGAACTTTTGGTGGTGGGAACACAGTAGAGACAGATGATAATGCTATGGAAAATGGTGATGGTAGTGAGATGGGAGGCACACGTGGAGAAGACTTTGTAGCGCCCTCCAGTGGTAGGCATTTTCATGACAGTGATGACAATGAAAACATAAGAAGTGAGAATGATCATCAGACTGCTTAGCTCATTGAAAGTAGCAAAGATGAAAATGATTTTCTGACTAATGTAGGGGTCAGAGCAGGCAACAGCAACAATGGCATCATGCTCACACACAAAGTTATTTATGAACTTGGTCCCACAGAAGACCAAGGTCAACATAAAATGTATGAATACAAAGGAACAGATTATACTCCAGGAGTAAGATGCTGCTACCAGGGACCAGCAGAGCTTCTGAGACATAGCCACTGTGTAGAGGAGGGGGTTGCCACAAACCTGTGATAGGCCATCACTGCCAACATGAAGGTTTCTGTCACCACAAATATGCATACAAAGAAGAATTGCATAACACAGCCTGCAAAGGAGATCCTTCTGTCTTCCACAATCAAGTTTTCTAAGAGCTTTGGTGTCACAACAGTGGAGTAACAGAAATCCACAAAGGAGAGATGACTAAGAAAAAAGTACATGGGAGTGTGGAGCTTAGGACTGAGCCTGATGATGGCAATCATGCCCAGGTTCCCCAGCACAGTGACTGTGTATATGGTCAGGAACAGGAGGAACAGGGGTTCCTGGATATGTGGGTATTCTGAGAAGCCCACAAGGATGAAGGTCACTCCAGAACTCTGGTTTTCTTGAATGCTATGGAGAGAGAGGGAAAAAAAAAGGTGATCTGCCAAAGTCCCAACTAATGTGTATATTAGAGACAAGTAAGAAATAATTTATGCTTTGATGAGTTCTATAGAATATTACTGAAAAACCATATTAAAATTTCAATATATTAATGAAATGACACATATAAAGGAGACAATACTTTCATCTTAAATTGTTCTGAAGACAATAAAACAGAATTAGATAAATCACAATTAACCGATGCATAATCCAAATAAAAGGAAAATCTATTACTGTTGAGAACAAAATTTCTGAAAATTGTCTCTATATCACCTTTCATGAATTTAAATGCATTAAAATTGTTCTTTCAAAGAAATGCTCATAGTTACTTTTGTGCTACTCTTATTAAGCAGCATTTAAAATAAAAATATGAAAGGTTTTCCTTTAGAATTAGTATCACAATTGGGTATCCTGAGTGCACTATAGGATGAGACTCAAGAAGATGTAAAAAGAAGAAAAAAAATAAGAAGAGGAGGAGGAGGAAGAGGAGGAAGTGTGGTGATGGTGGAGGAGGAGGAGCAGGAGGAGGAGGAAGAGGAGAATGAGAAAAAAAGCAGAAAGAAGAAAAAGAACAAGGAACAGGAAAGGAAGAAAAACAAGAACAAGAGAACAAGAGCAAGTAGAATGACAAGAGCAAGAACAATAACAAGAAGAAAAACAAGATGAAGAAGAAGAAGAAGAAGAAGAAGAAGAAGAAGAAGAAGAAGAAGAAGAAGAAGAAGAAGAAGAAGAAGAGGAACAATGTAAATGAGAAAAAAGACAAAGGAGGAAAGACAAAAAAGAAGAAGAAAGAAGAAGAAGGAGGAAGAAGAGGAGGAGGAGAAAGAGAACGGGAAGGGGAAGGGGAAGGGGAAGGAAAAGGAGAAGGAGAAGGAGAAGAACAAGAAGAAGAAAGAAGAGGAGGAGGAAGAGGAGGAAGAGGAGGAAGAGGAGGAAGGGGTAGAAGAGGAGGAGGACAAAGAAGAGGAAGAAGAAAGAAGAAATTGGCATTTGACTATTTTTTTAAAGTTACTTACCCTATAAATTTTTTGTAAATAAAAAATACAATTTCAAAATATATTGTGAATCTATATTTTGTCAATGTATGCAATATTTTGGTTTATTTGTACTCATTTGAATTAAAGATACATTTCTGATTAATATTGTTACTGATGTAATCAGAGAAAATATATACTAGATTTTCAATGTAGAAATAGTTTTAAAGAATAAGCAATGTAAAATTGTTCTTTTTATTATAATACCTTCAGAATATGAAATATAGACATAAAATCAAAGAAGAGCCAAAAAGCACTGTACCATTCTTATAATGTGTAAAGTGTTGCCCAAGATAGTTGCCTAAACATAGAACTTCTAAAATTAATTCATAGTACTTCTAAATGATTCAAGTCATTTCTTCAATAGTAAAAAAAGGATAATTTACTACCATGTGTGGGGCAGTGAGCAGTTCTGACAGCCAGAGTCCAGTAGAGCAGAGCCATCTGGAACCCCGGAGACCTATTGAGTATTTGCTCAAAGGGACGGAAGGCGCTCAGTGAATTGCTCCTGAGACCATAGCTCAGATTTCAGCCCAGACCTCTCACAGCTGCCCCTGCAGGAGATGTGTGCTCTATCAGGCAGACACTGCCTCAAACTCCCAGCATTCTAGCTGGACCTTACACACAGTCATCTGACCACAAGCCAGGCATGCCACGCCCCATACAATAAAAGGGGTGATTTGTGCCCTCCTCACTCTCTTGTTCTCTTATCTTCTCTCTTGTTCTCTCACTCTCTTGTTCTCTTCTCTCTCTCTTGTTCTCTCACTCTCTTGCTCCTCTTGTCCTCTTGTTCTCTCTCACTCTCTCACTCTTGTTCTCTTCTCTTATCCCTCTCGCTCTTACTAACTCTTGCTCTCCCCCTCTCTCTCCTCTCTGCTCTTTGTTCTCTTCTCCCTCTTCTCCTTTCTCTCTCTCTCTCCTTCCTCTCCTTTCCTTCTTTCTACTCAACCAGCATATTTCTCCTTCCTACAATAAAATAATTCATTCATACATTGCCTCCTTTTTAATTAAGGCACCCTGCAGCAAACCGGCCAGCTGCTGGGAGGAGAGAGAGAGACCTGGGCCTCAGCAGCAGGCCCCCTGCCACCTAGGAGAGAAAGAGAGCATCAGCAGGCCAGGCCTGGGCCACAGCCCAGCCCCACCAGTCTTTTAAACAACAACCATGTACCTTTAAAAATAAAATGTGTTTATAGACACACTGAAGTAGTTAAAAGACTTTATGAGTCTTCAGAGGTCCCCATATCTATTCTCAGCACTCATGACTGGAGTCTCATGTATCTTTGTAACTTTAGCTACAGGAAGAAGGATATCATTACCTTTTATCCAGAATCACATTCACACATGTGATAAAAATTCATGAAAACAAAAGTATACATATGTGTGAAATAAATACATATATATGAAATAAAATAACCTTAAAAGTATATAAGTATAAGGCAAATTTGTTATGCACTTAAAATGTGTAAACTAGAGTATGATAAACAGGAGATGTAAAGTTTTAATAAACATCTCTGATATTTAAACCTACAGAAATTTATGCACAAATATACACATTTAGAAAAAATGTAGGAAAAAATGCTTCCTCTTGAACTGTGGTATAGATACCACAGGATATTGCCTAGATACTCAGTCAAAAACATAACATCATTTTTTAGAGTGTCCTATACTTTTGCATTATACTTTCACAGGATTACAATATCCTCCAACACAGAGAATAAATGTTGGAAAAAACACAGCAATTTCTGAATATTTCTCCTAGCAGTCATCAGGTCACAAGCCAGCCCTATATTCTTGCCTCATTTCATAGGCACATCCATACTACTTAAATTATTCTACCAAATACTCCACTACTTCTTGAGCATAGAACTCATTGTAGTGGAAAATGAATAGTTAATTAGGAGGAGCATGGCCATTCAAGATGCTGAGAATAATGAACAAATGACTGCTAAAAACTGAACATGCTATTGATAGCACATCTTAGAAGTATCAGGAAACATTATGGAAGAAGGAAGAGAAAGACTGTAAGATGGGGTAAAAATGCTATTTCGTGGGCATGGCACAGCTGTAGCAAACATACCTACAGTTAATTGTACTGCTTCTGAACAAACTGAAGCTGTCAGTATTCATGGATCAGATAAAGATTCATATAGTTCAACTCCTTAGAGAATTGTAAATGAATGTTTTCTTCTGAGTTAAATGTAATCATTGTCTCCAGTTTGGTACAAAGTAAGTAGCCCATCAGGGTATAGTATGTAGTTCCATTCTCATAAATATACAGAATGTTATAAAGTAAAATAAAAATTCTAGAATGTGGAAACATAAACTTGTCCAAAGGGGCCTTGTGACAGGAATGAGACTGAGTTCAGAAAGAATGGCTGATGAGAGTAAACTAAGGCACTGTACATTTGTCAAAGAGCAACCTTAGCCAACAAAAATGTTTTATGTGACATTTTAAGGTTAGTGTACATAAGCATGCTAGCCTGCCCTTCATGCCTTAAAGAATTCCATTTTTTCTTTTACAATGAAACATGAAATCTATATTGTTCTTATTTTCAAAACTATGAGACTTTACATATTGAGTCTCAATAAACCTGATTCATTCATTTTACCCTGGAATATTTGACACCCTGTTATAATTAAAATATTTAACTGGAGTTTTGTCATTATCCTCATACATTATTGAATCATTCTCTGTGATAGATATTACACAGTACATTTGTATCCTCCATACATAGTCCACCAAAATGATTGCGATTTCTCAACCTCCAGTAAATAATGTTTTTACTATTTTATTTTTCTGATACCAGCTTGTATGTTGCCCAGACTGGCCTTTACATTTTTATATAGCCACACTTTGCAACAAATTTAGAACTCAATTAATAATGGATTTTTAATCCTGATATTCCAGTCTCAACTTTCCAAATATTGATATTATGTGTCTATGACACCATGTTTTACTTCAAATTCTAGTTTTATAAAAAACACTTTGGGTCTCACTTACCTGCACAGAGTTGTGATACCTTTGATTGTACTATTATTCCAAGGTGTTTTCTTTTCCTTGAATGATACACAGAAAATATCCCCTAGAAAACTATGAAGGACTCATTGCTGAGTAGTAAGGATTCTTCATTAAAGAAAAAAACTGGATTTAAAATTTTGGGGGTTCCACAAATTTGACTTTCCATTGTAAAGAACACTATGGCCTCCTTTCCTCATACAAATGGAATAATAGAACTGAATCAACTCACCTAAATACAGAGGGTTCTGAATGATGCATTTACTTAACAATCCTTTGTTAAGATTAATGAGGTATCAAAGTCTTCTTGGAAGAATGTTCATCTGCAGTATATTTAGTGGATGTTTTAAATGAACTTTATCTACTCTCTTAGACAAACAAAATATGTCACACAGAACATAACATTTAAAAGTAAACACTGGTTCTAAATTTGGCACAAATGTATGTCTTCCAGCCATTGGGAACCAGGATATTAAAAGTTTTCACCGAAAAATTACCTAGGAGACTACTATTTCAACAATTAGAGGTAACAAGGTCCCATGTGATTGTGTGTTACATATCTAAACTCCAGGGGCATTTAAACAATCAACTGTATTCTGTAATCATCATGAATGATAAAAAAGTATGTGTATGTATAGGTAATATAATCATTATATTTATGTATATATACATTAATATGTATATATGTGTATATACATATATATGCATATATATATGTATGTGTGTATATGAATAAAGAATTATACAATGAAAAGAGGTCATAAATGTATTTCAGGGGAAATTGGTAAATATATATATATAAACAATTATATATACAAACACACACACACGCATATATATATATATATATATATATATCCCATTAAATCAAGAACAATGTACAGATTTGATGTATTTCCCATCAAAATCTCAACACAATGTTTTACAAATCTTGTTAAGATACTCCTCTGCTTCATATTAAATAAAACAACAACAAAAAGAAAAAAAGAGGAAACAAAACAGAACACATAAATAACAATATCAGGACTGCTAAAACAATCATGAACAAGCACAGGACTGCTGACTGCTGGAGCCATCACCATCCCTGATATCAAGAATATATATATTGTGGACATGTATATTTGACTATCCCTGAAATCTGCAAATATGTAAATAGGACAATTCATCTAACATCAAACTTTGTAGTTTCATGATCCAATGCATTTTAAAGTTTTAACTATTTGCATGTTTGAGTGTTTTGCCTGCATATATGCCTGTCCACACTACATATGCCTGGTAGCCAAAGATATCTAGAGAGTCTGTGGAACTAAAATGCCTTTTAACAGTGAGTAGTGGGTAGTAGCTGTGATTTGAACATGGGCCATTAGCATAATCAACTAGTCCATTTAACACTTGGCCAAATCTCCAACCTCCCACTCATTATTTCATGTGTGTATATGTTTGGGGGTAATGAATGTAAGGTGAATGTGCCCTCACCTTACAACAGAATCTTATGCTGCAGTTGTAGAAATAGACAGAGAGTACATGGATCTATTGGAAGAGCAGGATGTATATTCAACTACAGAGCTATCTATCTTGCTCCACCATCTTATTTTTAAATCAGAATATAAAATAATATCATGCAGATTTTTATTAGTTTATCTACGTAGTACAACTTTAAATCAGAGATGGTGATTTCCCCAAAAGTTTTTTCATTGTTCATGATTGTTTTAGCTGTCCTGATACTGTTGTGTTCTATTTTGTTTCCCTTTTCTTGTTTGTGTTGTTTTTTTCATATGAAGTTGAAGAGTATCTTTTTAAAGTCTGTAAAAAATTGTATTGGTTTTGATGGGAAAAACATCAATTATGTACATTGTTTTTTTACTGAATGGATATGTTTACTATGTTTATTATATGGGTTGATGAACATGGGAGATATTTCCTTTTTCTTCAATTTCTTACTTCAAAACATGAAGTTTTATCGTACTAGTCTTTCAACTGCATGGTTAAATTTATCATAACATGTTATTTTAGGATACTGCAAAAGGTGTCATTTGACTTCCTTCTCAATTCATTATTCATTGTATATAAGTTTAGTATCCTAGTTAGGACTATCCATCACTGTGATTTGGGATGACCATAGGTGTGTGGGTTCATTTCTGATGCTTCAATTCTATTCCATTGATCTACCTGTCTGTCACTGTATCAGTACCAAGAAGTTTTTATCACAATTGCTCTGTAGTAAATCATAAGGTCAGGGATGGTGTATCCACCAGAGGATCTTTTATTGTTAAGAATAGTTTTTGCTATCCTAGGTTTTTTGTTATTCCAGATGAATTTGAAAATTGCTATTTCCAAGTCTGTGATGAATTGAGTTGAAAATTTGATGGGGGTTGTATTGAATCTGTGGATTGCTTTTAGCAAGATGGCAATTTTTACTATATTAATATTGCCTGTCCATGTCCACGAGCATGGGAGCTCTTTCCATCGTCTGAGGTCTTCTTTGATTTCTTTCTTCGGAGACTTGAAGTTCTTGTCATATAGATATTTCCCTTGCTTAGTTAGAGTCAAACCAAGGTATTTTATATTATTTGTGACTATTGTGAAAAGTGTTTTTGGTCTAATTTCTTTCTCAGCCTGTTTATACTTTGAGTATAGGAAGGCCCCTGATTTCTTTGAGTTAATAATATATATATATATATATATATATATATATATATATATATATATATATAATTTATTATATCCAGCTATTTTGCTGAAGTTGTTTTTCAGGTTTAGGGATTCTAAGGTGGAATTTTGGGGTGGTCACTGAAGTATACTATCATATGATCAGCAAATAGTGATATTTTGACTTCTTCCTTTCCAAGTTGTATCCCTTTGACCTCCTTTCGATGTCTAATTGCTCTAGCTACGACTTTGAGTACTATATTGAATAGGTAGGGAAAATCTGGATGAAATGGACAATTTTATAGACAGATACTAGGTACAAAAGTTAAATCAGGATCATATAAATGATATAAACAGTCCCATATCCCCTAAAGAAATAGAAACAGTCATTAATAATCTCCCAATCAAAAAAATCCAGGACGAGATGGGTTTAGTTGAGAATTCTCTCAGACATTCAAAGAAAACCTAATACCAATACTCTTCAAACTATTCCACAAAATAGAAACAGAAAGAACTTTACACAATTCATTGTATGAAGCCACAGTTTCTCTGATACCTAAATCACACAGAGACCCAACAAAGAAAGAGAACTTCAGGCCAATTTCCCTTATGGGTATCAATACAAAAATACTCAATAAACTTCTTGTAGATGAATTCCAAAAACACACAAAAACGATCACCCATCAGGATCAAGTAGGCTTCATTCCAGGGAAATCCATCACTATATCCACTGTATAAACAAACGCAAAAAAAAAAAAAAACTTTAGATGGTTAGAAAGCAATTGACAAAACCCAACACCCCTTCATGAAAAAAGTCTTGGAAAGATCAGAAATTCAAGGCCCATACCTAAATATAGTAAAAGCAATATACAGCAAACCAGTAGTCCACATCAAACTAAGTGGATGGAAACTTGAAGCAATCCCATTTAAATCGGGGCTTAGGGAAATTCTATCTTAACCCCTCATATAAAAAGAAAATATCTGTAAAATCAGCTGGTAAACTGTACAATGATTGGAAATGCACAGAAGAACTAATGAGAAGGTTTCACACTTAATTGGAAATACCCAAATGTTTACAGCATTAAAATATATGTAAATTGCTGGTGTTCGGTACTGGCTGTTCTTCTTTTTTGTTGGTTCTTCTGGAAGTAGTGGAGGCAAAAGAGGGTCTATGAGGTAAGACTTGGTTTTACAAGATATTTAGGGTTGCTGAATAATAATAAAACATTTACCTATCTGAAGTTAAATCAGATAACCTGCCTTCTGAGTTCTTCTGAGGAGAAAAACTCATCAGCACCTCAATAAAACAGCAGAGGATTAAGGAAAGTAGCCTCTCTTCTATCCATCCAACTGGTTGAAGTTGCAGAAACAAAAGGGGATACTTTGAAAAGTGATTTTAGCCTTTATTTCTAAGTTGTCTCTAAAAAGTTTGCTATGAAAGTTCTCTAAGAAAAGGTAGAAAAGGATTTTCAAGAAAAGAGGGAAAAGAGATTTCTTTTTTCTTTGTCCTCAACACTTATATATCCTTTTCAATACATGATCACATGGTAAAATCTTCATCATAAGTTTACACATAGATTCAAATAAATTGAATAAGAACTTTACAACAGAGAATGTTTACATGCATATCCATTAGGGGTAATTATCTGGCTAAGCATTTATCACCTGTCCCAAGCTCAACACGTGCATGGAGGGTTAAAAACCATAACTTTTGTGAAGAAGTAATTAGTGAAGTTTTGTATAGATAAACTCAGTCAATATTTTGTTTACAGACATTGCACCTATAGTAAGTTGTTAGTTCACTTATTATGACCTTTTGGTTAATGGTTTTACAACCTCTTGGAATGTTCTCTCAGAAGTAGATGTCTGCTTGCTATCTCAAGAGCAATTAACTCATGACACTTGAAGTCAGGCAGAGTTCTCATTGCAGATTTGATTATCAGAGAGAAGCTAAAAGCAGTCCTATACAAAATAACTTAATAATTATTAATATAATTTCATAAATTTTTATAGGATCATCATTAAGAATTAAAAGTAATCTATTTGTTTATATAGAATCACTATAAGACAGTGTACTTTGTTGTTCTGCACAATTCTGCTCAATGGGTGGGCTAATACCCAATGACTGCTGTGCATATTTAATAATAACAGAAAAATCACATTAATAGCAGGAATCTTTCCCAAAATGAAATTCTCCTGGGCCTTGCCTACAGGAGTGAATGTGTTATAGATTATAATATAAGACAGACTTATCTCAGGAATATCACTTGCTGGTTTTTAGCTTCTCCTTGTTCGCTCCTGGCAGTCAGTAATTTAAAAGGTTTAGTAAAACCATAAAACATTTTCAATTGTATGATATATATTGATATGGTTATCAATTAAGACATTAAATAAGTGTATTTTAAGAATAATAAAATGTTTTGAACTTAATGAGTCAATTCACATTCTATTCTAAGTTGATGATTTAGAACTCTGCAATATTACAAGTTGTGGGTAATATTCTTATACTACATGATTTACATTGAGCACTAAAATAATGCACAAAAATTGATGCAGGAACTTGATCTATGCTTGTAGGATACATTTAATTATTGTGATTCTGCATTCAACAAAACCAGTAGCCATATGGCTCAGGGAAGAACCAAGATTAAAGAATATTAACAAGATGGCCCCATACAGTACTCCAAGCTACTCAAAAGTCAATGTCAAGGAAACATCTGCAATTTGCTACTAATGGATTACTGGTCTATTAATATTATTGTTCAGTATTGTTTCTTTTAATCAGTGAATAAAACATACAAAGTTGTATTAGTTATATCAATGATGGCTATTATATTTTACTGAAATAGAAAGGAATTCCTTAAATACTTATTAGAAACTATTCAAATAAGAATTTCAATAAGCAATTACAAAGATAAAGTTACATGGAAATATTGACAAAAATGTTAAATTTATATGGCTTAAAGTACATGTTTATTAGGAAGTACTTATACAAGTTATATAAAATACAACTTACCTATGAGAATTTTGAACTTCTATAAGAGAAAAAAAGTGTTTATAGTAATGGATAATTTTGATCCCACAAGCTACAAAGCGGGGATGGATGTTAGGGAATCCTACAAGACAGAACTATCTCAGTATAATGAAATACTGTTCCAAACAGGAAAACAAAGATGATGAGAGGCATTATATTTTTGTGTTTATTAAAGTAGAAGATTTCCTTGCTAAAACAACCCAAAATATTCAATGTAAAAAAAAATTGTTCATCTTCAATATTTCCTACTCAATAATTTTCAAGTTCAAGCTTCACAAATTTTTCTTAATAAAATTATATATGTCATCTAAAATATTTTCATGTACAAATTATAATAAAATCTTCCTCCAAAAAAAAAAAATCTTCCTAAGCTTTACCTGAATACTTTCATTAAAATAAATTTATGACATTTGAATTTAAATATTAGGGGCAGCAATCTAAATACTATTTATAGATTACAAGTTACTATTCTAAGTGTGGGAATGTGATAACATTAATGTTTTCTTAAAAAATAATAAAACTAAAAACAAGATCTACTTGCTTTTCAGAATGAAAACTGGTACTTTAAAATAATATCTAACTGTTCAGGAAATACATTTATGGTAACAAAGAAGAGCACATTAGTTTCTTAACCACATCCTTAACTTCCTTGTTCCTGAGACTGTATATAAGTAGGTTCAGCATGGAGATGATGACTGTGTAGAAGACTGAGGCCACCATGACCAGAAGCCAAGAACTTTTAGTAGTGGGAACACAGTAGAGACAGATGATAATGCTATGGAAAATGGTGATGATAGTGAGGTGGGAGGCACAGGTGGAGAAGACTTTGTAGCGCCCTCCAGTGGTAGGCATTTTCATGACAGTGATGACAATAAAAATATAAGAGGTGAGAATGATCATCAGACTGTTTAGCTCCTTGAAGGTGGCGATGATGAAAATGACTTTCTGATTAATGTAGGGATCAGAGCAAGCTACAGCAACAATGACATCATGCTCACACACAAAGTTATTTATAAACTTGGTCCCACAGAAGACCAAGGTCAACATAAAATATATGAATGCAAAGGAACAGATTATACTCCAGGAGTAAGATGCTGCTACCAGGGACCAGCAGAGCTTCTGAGACATAGCCACTGCATAGAGGAGGGGATTGCATACTGCCACAAACCTGTCATAGACCATCACTGCCAACATGAAGATTTCTGTCACCACAAATATGCATGCAAAGAAGAATTGCATGACACAGCCTGTGAACGAGATCCTTCTGTCTTCCACAATCAAGTTTTCTAAGAGTTTTGGTGTCACAACAGTGGAGTAACAGAAATTCACAAAGGAGAGATGACTAAGAAAAAAGTACATGGGAGTATGGAGCTTAGGACTGAGCCTGATGATGGCAATCATGCCCATATTCCCTAGCACAGTGACAGTGTATATGGTCAGGAACAGAAGGAACAGGGACACCTGGAGGTGTAGGTATTCTGAGAAGCCCATGAGGATGAAGGTTACTCCAGAATTCTGGTTTTCTTGAATGCCATAGAGAGAGAGAGAGAGAAAAAAAAGGTGTTCAGCCAAAATCCTAATAATGTGTATATTAGAGACAAGTAAGAAATAGTTTATACCTTGATGGGTTCTATAAAATACAACTATAAAAACATAGTATATTTTCAAAATCTTATTTTAATCACATATAGGAAACAACATTTTTATCTTAAATTGTTGTAAAGATAATTAAAATAGAATTAGAGAAGTCATAATTTACAAAGACATATTCCAAATAAGAAAAGAATCTACTACCATTGGGAACTAGATTCTTGGAAATGACCCACATATCAGCTTGGATGAATTTCAATGTATTAAAATTGTTCTTTCAGATTTTCTCTCCTGTGACTCTTTAAGGTAGTACCAGCCATGAGGCCCAGGCTGCAAAAGTGGCAGAGCAGCTGGGACAGGATTCTTTCTACCTCCATCTACAGCCAGAAGATGTGGCTGTTCCACCACCCTCTGTGCAAGATTCCTGCCAGGATAGCAGATCTTCAGAAATGCTCTGAACCAAGGAATCAGGCAAGTTCATCATTTTCGTTCTGGTGACCTTCTATGGCTGGACCAGCCAGGAGCCATAGGCCACAGAAGCTGAAGAGCACCTAGGACAAGTTCCTTTATTCACCCATCTGCACCCAGGAGTTACGACTGATCCACAGCCCTCTGTGCATGTGTCTTACCAGGAGAAACCTGATCTCCCAGGAGTGCTGACACTGGCTTACAGACCCATAGGAGGAACAAGCTCCAGCCAGAGACAGTAAAAACATCTAACACCAAAGATTAACAAATGGCAAAAGGCAATTGCAAAATTCTTACCAACAGAAATCAAGACTACTTGGCTTCATCAGAACCCAGTACTCCCACCACAGCAAGTCCAAGATGCCCTAACACACTGGAAAAGCAAGATTTGGATCTAAAATCACATCTCATGTTGGTAATAAAGAAATTTAAGAAGGACATAAATAACTCCGTTGAAGAAGTATAAGAGAACACAGGTAAACAGGTACAAGCCCTTAAAGAGGAAAGACAAAAATCTTTTACGGAATTACAGGAAAACACAACAAATATGTGAAGGAATTGAACAAAAACATCCAGGATCTAAAAATGGAAGTAGAAACAATTAAGAAATCACAAAGAGTGACAAAAGATACCATAGAAAACATTGACACAACAATCAAAGAAAATGCAAAATGCAAAATTTTCCCAAGTCAAAACATCCAGGAAATTCAGGACACAATGAGAAGACCAAACCTAAGGATAATAAGTCTAGAACACAGAGAAGATTTGCAACTTAAAGGTCCAGTAAGTATTTTCAGCAAAATTATAGAAGAAAATTTAAAACATAAAAAAAGGGATGCCCATGAACATACAAGAAGCCTACAAAACTCCAAAGAATTTGAACCAGAAAAGAAATCCCTAGCATCACATAATAATCAAAACACCAAATGCACAAAACAAAGAAAGAATATTAAAAGCAGTAAGGGGTTGTGCATGCCTTTAATTCCAGCACTTGGGAGGCAGAGGCAGGTGAATTTTTGAGTTCAAGGCCAATCTGGTCTACAGAGTGAGTTCCAGGACAGCCAGGGTTACATGGAGAAACCCTGTCTCGAAAAAACAAAAACAACAACAACAACAACAACAACAACAACAACAAAATGTCAAGTAGTATATAAAGGCAGATCTATCAAAATTATACCAGACTTCTCACCAGAGACTATGAAAGCCAGAAGATCCTGGGCTGATGTCATACAGACCCTAAGAAAATACAAATCCCAGCCCAGGCTACTACACTCAGCAAACCTCTCAAGTACCATAGATGGAGAAACCAAGGTATTCCATGACAAAATCAAATTTACACAATATCCTTTTACAAATCCAACCCTTCAAAAGATACTAAATGGAAAACTCCAACAAAGGAGAGAAACTACATACTAGAAAAAGCAATAAAGTAATGTTCCAACAAAACTAAAGGAAGATAAATACATGAACAAAATTACAACTTGAAGAACAAAAACAACAAGAAGCAACGATTACTTTTCCTTAATACCTATCAATATCAATGGACTCAATTCCCTAATAAAAAGACATAGACTATCAGACTGGGTACTCAAATAGGACCCAACATTTTGTTGCATTCAGGAAACCCACCTTAGTGTCAAAGACAGACACCACCTCAGAATAAAAGGCTGAAAAACAATTTTCTAAGCAAATGGTCCTAAGAAACAAGCTGGAGTAGCCATTCTAATATCGAATAAAGTTGACTTTTAACCTAAAATGATCAAAACAGATAAGTAGAGACATTTCATACTCTTCAAAGGTAAAATCTACCAAGATGAACTCTTAATTCTGAACATCTATGCTCCAAATGCAAGGGCATCTACATTCATAAAAGAAACTTTACTAAACCTCAAGGGCATTTACATTCATAAAGGAAACTTTAGTAAAGCTCAAAGTACACATTGCACTGCACACAATAGAAGTGGGAGAATTCAACACCCTACACTCTGCAATGGACAGATCATGGAAACACAAACTAAACAGGGATACCATGAAGCTAACAGAAGTTATGGACCAAATAGATTTAACAGATATCTAAAAATATTTCATCCTAAAACAAAAGGATATAACCTCTTCTCAGCATCTCATGGTATCTTTTCCAAAATTGACCATATTGACCGTCACAAAACCGGCCTCAACAGACACAAGAAGATTGAAATAATACCTTGCATCCTATCAGATCAACACAGACTAAGATTGGTCCTCAATAACAACATAAACAATAGAAAGCCTACATACACATTGAAGCTTAACAACACTCTACTCAATGATAACTTGGTCAAGGAGAAATAAGGAAAGATATTAAAGACTTTTTAGAGTTTAATGAAAGTGAAGGCACATTATACCTAAACTTATGGGACACAATGAAAGCAGTTCTAAGAGGAAAACTCATAGCTCTGAGTGTCTCCAAAAAGAAACTGGAGAGAGGATACACTAGCAATTCTACAGCAAATCTGAAAGCTCTAGAACAAAAAGAAGCAAATTCACCCAAGAGTTGTAGACAGCAAGAAGTAATCAAACTCAAGGCTGAAATCAACCAAGTAGAAACAAGAAGAACTATACAAAGAATCAACCAAACCAGCAGCTGGTTCTTTGAGAAAATCAACATGATAGATAAACCCTTAATCAGACTAACTAGAAGCCACAGAGACAGCATCTTAATTAACAAAATCAGAAATGAAAAGGGAGACATAACAACAGAAACTGAGGAAATCCAAAAAATCTTGAGACTGTACTACAAAAGCCTATACACAACAAAACTGGAAAACCTGGATGAAATGGACAATTTTCTAGATAGATACCAGGTACCAAAGTTAAATCAAGAACACATAAATGATCTAAACAGGCTCATATCCACTAAAAAATAGAAACAGTTAATAATAGTCTCCCAATCAAAAAAAGCACAGCTACAAGATGGGTTTAATGCAGAGTTTTATCAGGTGTTTGAAGAAGACCTAATACCAATATTCCTCAAATTGTTCCACAAAATAGAAACAGAAGGTATTCAACCCAATTCATTCTATGAAGCCACAATTACTCTAATACCTAAACCACACAAAGACCTAAAAAAAGGAAACTTCAGACCAATTTCCCTTATGAAAATTTATGCAAAAATATTCAATAAATTTTTTTGCAAACCAAATCCAAGAATACATCAAAATGATCATCCATCATGAACAAGTAGGTTTCATCGCAGGGATTCAGGGCTGGTTCAACATAAGGAAATTCAACAATGTAATCCACTATATAAACAAACTCAAAGGAAAAATCATAAGATCTTCTCATTACATTCTGAGAAAGCATTTGACAAAATCCAACACCCCTTCATGATAAAAGTCTTGGAAAGATCAGATATTCAAGGTCAATACCTAAACATAGTAAAAGCAATATACAGCAAACCAGTAGCCAACATCAAGCTAAATGGAGAGAAACTTGAAATAATCTCACTAAAATCAGGGACTAGACAATGCTGTCTACTCTCTCCCTACCTATTGAATACTGTACTTAAATTCCTAACCAGAACAATTAGACAACAAAAGGAGATCAAAGGGGTACAAATTGGAAAGGAAGTAGTCAAATTATCACTATTTGCAGATGATATGATAGTATACTTAAG